>OOFC01042741.1:49203-70175 GCA_900323345.1 Pseudochromis fuscus
TATAAAAGTTTTATTTACATACTATCGCATAGTATTTTTTAAATTACATTATATATGGCACACTATACTGTGACTTTTTGTGACATTTTAATACAGCATACTACAACTTTGGACTTTTTTGAGGACATACTATCCATCCATCCGTCCGTCCATCTCTCCATCCATCCATCCATCCATCCATCCATCCATCCCTCCGTCCATCCATCCATCCATCCATCCATCCCTCCATCCATCCATCCATCCCTCCATCCATTCATCCATCCATCCATCTGTCCGTCCATTCATCCATCTATCCATCCATCCGTCCGTCCATCCATCCAGCCGTTCGTCCGTCCGTCCGTCCATCCATCATTTATGCATATATAATTCAGTTACTGGGGTTGGACCCTATCCCAGCTGGGAATGGGTGAGAGGAGGGGTACACCCTGGACAGGTCACCAGTCCATAACAGGGCTAACACACAACAAATAACCAACCACGCTCACACACTCACACCAATAGTCAGTTTAGACTAATCAGTTAATCTAATAAGCATGTCTTTGGACTCGACACACTACAGTCACTGCAAACTACACCACATGTTTTACTACATACTATACATGCTATGGTATGACACTTTGTATACTGAGAAACTATAACATGTCGTGTTTTCATACATAACATACTTTGGTATTTTTTATGCAATTTCTTTTAAGTAACGAGAATACATTTATTATTCCTGCTATTGTTGGAAACTCTCTTCCAAACTCCAGACTGGAGATCTATGACATGTGATTTTGGGTGTGGTCAGTTCAAATGCCTGAATCAGTGTCTATTCTTATGACTGGATATCTTAGCGTTTTTTTGCACCTGATGGGTAGTAGTACAGGGCAGGAGACCACAGTTTAATTCCAACCAACTTCACCTTTCTTGCAGGACTTTGTGGGATTTGAGACAACGCCTGTAACATCTAATGTACCTTTTTTTGGTCGTTTGTTTTCTTTGAAAAGAGCTGTATTGGATGGGACTGTGGTTGTAGTCAAATGCTTTAACCAACAGATTAATCAGGTACATAAGCTACCTAAGGCACATACCACAAATGACTTGAAGTCCTGAGTTGATGCAGGAATTGTATATTTTCTTGGTAAACATCAGTTTTGATTTCTTGTCACACTTTCATTCTCAATATTTCATTGTTATGGTATTTTGACAAAAAAACCTGAAGCTGAAACTTTGATTGTTTCACTCATGAGCTCAATATGCAGTGTGGTTTTCCTGTATATGCATGTCAGTTCAGAACGAATAATGTGCAACAAACCAGAGTGTCTTGCATAATAATGAATGAGCTCAGCTCATGTGTATGTGTTTGTGCACGAAGCTCGGCGTGTGCATGCACTTGCCAATTGTGCATGCCAAACGTGACGTTTCAAGCCCATCAGTTGTAGCCAGTTTCCATGGCAACATCTCTCTGAGAGAGCACAGACGTAGGAGAGAGGGGAAAGGAGTTGAGACAATTATCGTGGTGGAGGGTGCTGAAAAAGGAAGAGCCCGGGATGATGAGTGTGAAACAGTGTGAACCGTGGGATGAGACAGAACGAGAAACAGATGCATGTGTTGTGAGTGAGCAAGCATTTGTGTGTGCGTGCATGTTACCGTGTGTGTCTGTATCCTGGGGTAAGCTGGTGTCATGCACACAAGGACTGAGGTTGTGGTTGCCATGACTACATACATTAAACTGTTATATAGGAGCTGGATATAATCCAAAAATATTTTTAAAAAAATGTATTGTGCAGAAGAGCAGCGCTGTGAGGCATGTGCACCAACTTCTATTGGATTTTTCTGTGTTTTGAGTGAGAGCCTCAGAGTGAGTCAACAGGAATTTTTAATACAATTTAGTTTCCATGGTGACAGTGGGGAATGATATGTCCTTTTCAAACAGAGGGAAAACGCCAGCTTGAAGCCTCGTTGTTTCTCTGTTTTCTGTTTGAATCATTATTTAGACAAGTGATAACCTGGCAAACCTTACAGACCCTACAAATGAGTCCCTGAGTCAGCTTAGACACACACTCAGCATTTTGTGCTCTCTTTATTTCTCTCTTGAAAAATCAGAAGAAATAGATTTTTTTTTTTTTCATGTTTTATAGCTGCAGTGACATTTCCATGAAAATGAACTCTGTCAGCTTCGTTTTATTATGTATTCTAATAGGCATCCAGTGCTCTATAATTTGAAATGTTAGCATTCTGGGGGGACTGACATTAATGAAAACCTATCATCCTAGCTTCCCTCTGCCTCTCCAGCAGCAGTTCTTTCCACACCAGTCGGGCATTTTCATAAAATTCAGTTATTCTGGTGCATTTAAAGAGGCTGTGTGAATGTCTCTGGAACCACTTCTAAATGCAGCTGTTTTTTTGACAACTTTCTATGATCCCTCGTCTAATGCACCACTCAGTGTCCTCGCTTATGAATTCCCCTCATCATCCTCGGAGTTATATCTCTCTCCTCTTGTACATGTCTGGTGCTGGCAGAGCATCATGTCTGCAGAACTCCTCACAGATGGGCAAATTGCTGACCCTCAACAAACCGGAAATAAGAAACACAGAGCTGAACATTTTGGCATTACTGTTTTATTAGAATACGGCATGTGAATAGCTGTACATCAGAGTGTAACCTAATAAATATAAAGTAATCCACCAAATTTACTGTAGCGTACATTGATGAGAAATGTATAAAAGACAGATACAAATAGATATACTTAAATACAGTTTTCTAAAATGCTTTGTTTAGAGCAACTACGTAATGACATTCAACCGTGTTGTAGTTCTCCTCCTTTCCTCGTGTTCCTGTGCTTTAATAGTGATTGTCCTGACTTGACATGCTCACACTGTTGGCAAAGTTATGAGGTCTCAGTGTCCTGTGATTACTCTCATGGGAACATGATGTGCTGTCTAATGCATGTCTTTAAAAGCACTGACAGCCTATTAAAATGGCTTCATGTGTTAAATTTCACATTACAAAATGAGTTGGATGTGCCTGTTTCTGTAAAATGGATTTTCATTAGCATAAGAGGTGTGAGAGTCTGTGGTGCAGCTCGACTACAGAGCTTCCTTAACTGGTGGCATTTATTTTTCTGATAATTAAGAACGTTCTGTTACATATTTATTCAGAATGACTAAGGTCACACTGTTTTTTAAACTTAAAAATATTCTGCTGTGAAGCTATTATATTTAGTTAAAGGAAATGTGTGTTTGCACTGATAATTAAATAGAAATAGAGTAATATTTTATAGTTTTCATTTTGTCAACACATTCTGTGAAAAGACAGAAACCAACCATCCGTGGCTCGTACTGTTCCCTGTGTAGCAAAAGCCAAACATTTCTTATTCCTCGGTGCCACAGAGCTCCATTGTAAGCCAGTAAGCCCCACCAAGCCCACATACATTGTGCAGCTTCCAGTAACAGTGGTGCTGCAAAATGTGAATTCATCCGCTGTGCAAAATAGTCCCCAAGAAAAGCAATATGTGTTCCTCCTGTTTGATTGGCATCTGCTAAAAACTGCAGTGTCAAGCTGTTTGGTAAATCCCTTCACCATCTTAAATAAAAAGATAAATAAATAAATTACCATTGTATTTGTGAAATGTTTAACACATAGACTGTATAAAGAATAGACAAAACCAACGTGGCATCATTTGAAGCCAGGAGTTTGACATCTGAACGTCACCATGTTGTTCTGTTTGGAGCCAGATGTGACCATATGTGGATATGAAGGGAGGAGTGAGGAGGCGGGGTAACCGTTGAACCCAAAGAGGCTGCACAATGTGTTTGAGACTCAAGTTGAGAGCTGGTCTCATCAAACTGACCATGCCCCTAAATATATCAGCATTTGAATGAGTTGTGGAAAAAATCGATTAACTTTATTTTAGGATTGAAAATGAGGATTTCTAAATTGAAGTCAATTGGAGTTAGCATCTAGTGGCCATTGGGAGTATTGCACTTTTTTATATTTCCTCATTTGCCTCATTTTTGAGATCTGGTTTCTTTGTTTATTTTCATATACAGTCTGTGGTTTTACACCTGCTTTAGGAGCAAATGGGCCTGTGCCTGAGGACTGACATACACAATAACATATTAGTTTTAATCCTTTCATGGCATTTGTTGACAATAACAATAATTAGCAGCCTCATCCTTTAAACTGTTATTTGCATTCAATTCATATCCGTATCCATATGTGCCTCCAAAGCAAATGTAGATTGATATATTGCTAACATACACAACAAGTACTGAAAATGATCCAAATTGTGTGTTAAGTGCTAAAGTTTCCAGAAGTGATTCTGTCAATGGTTGTGAATCTGTCGACACAATTAGAAACTACTTCAATAGGCTGTAGTGGTCGGGACATTTTTTTTTCCTAATTGAGCCCCACAGTTTATTTATCAGACGTGTCATCACCACCATTTACTACACATGGAGCCGGCAAATGACAAACATCACAGTTTGTTCTCAGGCTACCAGAGTTTCTGGTTTTCAACTGAAAACACACATTTTGAACCATCACTTATCTACAAATAGATCAAAGTAATGAACACATGACAGCTAAGGCAGCACCAGCTGAGGAAAGGCTTTGCTGTTTACAAATCTCGGTCATCAGCAACATTGAGTCTTAAGTCTTACGTCCGCTCCTTCTGAAAGTTGTATTGAGATGTATTGAGATGACTTCACTGTCTTTACACTTTTGAAATAACTGAAACATTGTCATAGAGTCATTATTGTCTCATCTGTCACTTGTGTCCCACTCACTGTTGTTACAAACACTGAATTACACTTCATCGATATGTCTCATATGAATCATATTACATTGCTAGTTTGCTGTTAATTGCTTTTTGTACATGAGATTACTATGTTCTACCTCGGACCAGAGAAAAGTTGCTGTGCTAAAATGACTATAGTATAGATGCAGATGAGTAAACTTCACTGGTATAGGAATAAGGCGCTCCCTGCACACTAAAAATACAACAGAACTATGTTTTTTTTTTTCTTTTTTTTCAAGAAAAAACATTGCACCCAAATTAAATGTGTGTCAAAGAAAGTGAAACTACAGACAAGGCCTTTCCAGCTTTGTCTGCTTTCTTTCCACTTGTCCTCGTGGACTTTTTTTTTTTTTTTTTTTAATTTGGCACAATGTTTTTCAGATATAAACTTTTGGCATTATATGTCTGAGCATGAAGCTCTTTGGAAAGCATGAACCTAGCATGTAGCACAAAATATGTCCTTACAGCTATGGACATACCTATTGTGAATGCACATTGCAAGCATTGACCCTTAAAGTCAAACTTATGATTAATTCCTTGGTGTGTATTTATTTATTTATTTTTTACAGTGTCATATTTGACTTTTGGCAGAGGCTGGCAAATATTTTGTTGGTCTTTATCTCCATCCTGGTTAAAAGTGTCTGTGCACACACTGACTCATTGTTTCCCTGCCAGGCCTTCTGCATTTCTAACAGTATTTCTAAAGTTCTCCTGCACGCCCGGATGCACCTGTAACACAATCAAAGCGATCTAATATCGGAGGTGTCTTAAGTACATGGAATAATACCAAAACAATCCTGCTTTTAGTACATTTCCAAAGTCAAAGAGTACAGACGTATTATTTTGTTTTCCAGCCCCTAAGTGTTTGGAAATTCACAGTGAGTTGAGTGACTGGATCAGTAAGAGCAGCACGGGGAAAATCCAGCCCTTCAGAAATATTGTTAAATTGTATAATGGGTCAAAGGCAACACAAATACCTGCGTCCACTTTCTGCTTCATTTCCATCCTTTAAAACTTTTTTTCCAGCCATCCGACAGCGGTATCTGGGATAAAGCGATACAATCGAACGGAGGCAACACCTTTACATTCACATTGACTCAGATTGGTCTTCTTTTTTTGTCCAAGGTCAGACTGCCAAAAACCGAAGCCAGAGAAAGTCAAGATACACGGAGAGAAGAAGAGTTTATGTCTCCATTTGCTCCTCTGTGTCCTTATAGATACTTCCTATCATTTCTTCAGGCCTCCTCTCTTCTAGAAGCTCACCAAGGCGTAGACCATACTACAGCAGGAAATAGACAGTGTATAGCATCACATCGACCACAATTAAAAAGCAAAACGCTGTGAATTTCAACTCACCTGTAGAGATAGTAGAAGAAAGAGAGCAGGTAAAATCCCAGCTTACACCAGGACTCCTTCTGACAGTAGTTGAGAATGTCGGCGTTCATCACGCTGACGGGATCGTACATGACCTCTGACCCGTCAGCTGGCCGATGAAAAAACCTGAAACACGCAGGAGGTTTTGGCTCAATCACCCACCAGACACCAACAGAGGCTAGTCAGACATCTGTTATGGGACCGTACCTCCACAGATGGTAGAAGAGCAGCGGGATATTTAGGCCGAGTGTGACCCACTCTCCAGCACACATGAACATCAGGCAGAAGAGCCCATGGATGGAGTACTCTGGCACCACCAGCTAGCCACAACAGACACAGGGAGTCAGTTACAGGTCTGCACATTACACACAGACACTGAAATGATTAAATGATTACAATGCATCGACTCCTGGAAAAACACTCGTTGTTACATGATGTCTTCAAAACTAAAATCGCACTGCGAGGCAAACACTTTCACACAGAAGGTGTTAATGCTACTCAAAGCTAGCCCCCGTTACAAGTGCGAATGTGGTTTCATGTAGACTGGTTTTTATACGTTAGTAGAAGCTACTGCAGTTGGACATAGATTGTACTAGTTTGTTTCCAGTCCTCTGGAGTGCTGCCCACATCTCAGACAGTGATCAAACAGGTCTGATGTCGGCTGTTTCCAAGGTTGTAAAAACATGTGAGATAATCAGAGGTAGTATTCAGAGTCACCGTGTGCCAAATTTGACCTAAAACTGTCACACAATGGTTGTTGGAAGCAGACAAGAAGGTATTTTTTGGCCAGATAGAGGCAACAGACATAAGCTGCTGGACCCTTTTCTCTGAAAGCATCTGCCTGTATAGCAACATCTTATCTGTGATCAGAGAGCATTGAGAGGGAACCGAGACCGAGCTGCAGCCAGAAAATCAAAACAACGACCTGAAAGACACTATGGGACATAATTCCCTTTGAGTTTGTTCTTCGGGGTGAAATAACCCTTTTATATTACATATTTGATCCATCTATCCATCTCCTGGGGGCTGCAGCCTATCTCAGCTGGCAATGGGTGAGAGGTGGTGTACACCACAGGTCATCAATCCATCATCCACACTCACACTCACACCTACGGGCAATTTAGAGTCTTCAATTAACCCAACAAACATGTCTATGGACTGTGGAGAAAACCCACGCAGCACAGGGAGAACATGCAACCTCCACACAGATTATAGCTGCTTCAAATAACTCTTAATTAATCAATATGTTCTTAGTTTGACACAACAACCTTCACATACTCTCATTAACCATGAATACAGTTTGTATGTCGACTGAATATTGTTCATTCAGGGTAAAATTTCCATGCAGACTGTTCTGGCACGAGTGCGTTATCATACTAAAGAAGTAAAATTAATAAATCAATAAAAGACTGAAGGTGAAGTTTATGCTTTCCTGTAGCTGTTAGAAGTTAATTGAAATGACATTTTTATTACAGCAAAAAAACTGAAAAATTACATGAGGGAGTATGGTTGTGTATAGAGACCCATATTCAACAGGTACAACTAACAACAAATATCCACAACAGATAATTTCCCCACTCTAAATACTCAGTCATAAAAGCTCAAAAGCTCACAGCATGAGCTCATAATTTGTTCATCTATTGATCTAACAACCTCGGCCTACCTAATGCTACTGATCCTCTCCAAAGACATGCATGTTCAAAATGGCCTCCACTGCAAGTACGCTTTCAGGGACACCGAGTACTTTTTCTCTTAATGTCTTCAAATGTAAAAAAACACACACACATAAAACCTTGAGCGTGTCAGTGTTGTCCATCACTGTGTTTGTGTATATGCAGAGCGGTAATGGTGGGTTGTGGGGACGAGCTCCATGATGTGAAATGAATCAGTGTGCGTCACGGTCCTCGCAATGGCTAGAGAGACAAACGGTCATGATTGCCTGGAGCCCCTCTGCTTTAGTCATCCACCAGCAGCAGGTGAAAAAACAACTATTACTCACTCTGCGAAGCAGGTTGCAGATCCTTTCAATGTTGAGAATCCTTTCCCTCTGTGGAGCAGATATAAAGACAAGTCTGGTCAACAGTCTGCATATTACCGGCCATGTCTAACAATAAAAAAATAACTGACAGACGCACAAAGAAAACATGTTTTTAGTTTGAACTGGAGAACTCTGTTTTACAAGGATGTCATTTTACTTCAGACATTTGAATAAGATGAATAAATTAGACCTGTCAAGGAGAATCATGCAGAGATTCAGTGTTATGAGAACAATTGATAATATTTAATAAACTAACTAGTCAACTACTTTTTTTTAACACGCATACATCTGCAGATTTTTAAAACGGTGTGCTGTTACGAAACCTAAAAGCGGCCTTCAATAAGAAAACATAGCAGCCACATTTGAAGTAATAAGGCCTGCGATCTTTTTTTTTTTTACTTTGACTCATATACCTAACAGCCTTGAGTCTCCTGTGAGCCATGAAAGAAAGCCTCAATTACTAGTTTTGAAATGAAAGTCATCAGTCTTTTACTGCATCGACTAACCGGCAGATAGTCGCATTTTATGCTGATGTTTTATTTGGTTGTCCATTGATTAGGCAGCAAGGCAAATGAGATGTTTTGTTCTAGTTCATTCGCCTTGATTACTCTGTTCCCATCACCAAGCTAAGAGAGAAGGCAAACAAAACTACCGGTAGTCAGATAATTAACAGATTTGTTTTGGTTCATTTATTTTATGAAACAAAAATATATCAAGGAGATAAGCAGCGTGGATATGCTGTGTCAAGAGGTATATATTAAAGAAGCCTCAACACTCTCCTTCTGGTTTAATACCATTATTAAGGCATCTGTCTTTGTTAGCTGTGTCCGAGCCCCCGTGGTGTTTGTTGCCTTTAACTGGAGCCCTGTGCACTTTGTGTGAATCTGCAGACATTAAAACTCCCCTGGTGACCTGAGAGTGGATTTTGCCCTGAATCTACAGCCTGATATTGGCTCTCCAGACTCACTGTTGTTAGTTTGATCTGTACACTTTTCTTCTTCTTTTCTTGTTTTGCTCTGTGCACCAAAAAAACCCAAAAACAAAGCACAGTCCTGGACCTGCCAGCTAAGCCTGCACTCTATACATGGTGCGGTTTGTTATCTAAATTGTTGTGCTCTTATAATTTTACAGCCTGTAGCCTCCCTGAAGCGCCCCAGCTTGAGTCAGGTCATCCGAGTCATTCTGAATATTTAATAGTTCCAATAAAGAAAACATGACAGAGGACATTTATCAAAGGCAAAAGAGACATTTCAAGAGTTTGCTGAAGGAATAAAGTGCAACAAACGCAGGGGAAAATAATGTTTAGATGTTAATCATTAAATAAAGAATAATATAACTGATTTCACTGAGAATCGGCTTTATAATTTTTCTATTGCTGTTAACATCGAAGAGGGATGGAAATAAAAGAAATGGCAAGAGTTAGACTTTTGTAATTTGTTATTTCACGGGAGAAAAAAAAAAAAGAATAAAACTGCCGCCACTTGACATGGCACAGCTCTTTATGAGATAATTGACCTTTTAACACATTTCAAGAGGAAATCATTTTGCATTTTAGTCACTCTCGGTCAATCAGCCAATCACAGCGCTTCGTACTGTCTCCATTTAGGACTGTAGCTGTGACTAACGGCTGGAGACACAAACCTGATTTGGAAACACGTGTTTCGACTCTTCTATGTCGTCTCTCTGTAATTTCTCTCTTGCTGACAAATATTTGCCGCTCTGGTCCTCTTTGTACACATCGGCAGTTGAGTGAACACGTGTTGCTCTCTGATAACATCACAGATAATTGCTGTTTATTTTCCGAGGCTGTTGCCACATAATTTGTCTTCTGTTTGTGCAGTTTATTGATTTTGGGAGCGAGTGGCAGCGTCGCATCCTGGCAGATCACGTTATATCTGAACACGTCTGGTGTGATGTGTTTAGGTTGTCATCTTACAATACAGCACAATCCTGGTTACTTTGTGAGAGAGAAGCCAGGCCTCCATCAACCTCCGAAGGGGAAAATAAAACATCCGCTTTGAACATCCACTACAGTATTTATGCCACAGCTGCTGTATTGTATTTGACTGCATTGTATTTTACAGGTGTTGCGGTTATTGTGTCCACCCCCCTGTAGCTGGCATGCTTCCACACTCCCACAGTCTGTTTTCACAGTTTCCTCTCCCACTCCTCATCACTCTCACTTTGCAGTTCAGATGCAGGTTCACATGGTTGCTAGAACATTAGCTAACTTGTGAAAAGGATAATCACAGCTGCTGTTAGCTTTCTAAAGAAATAATAACACTCACTATTGACTCATGATAATGTTATTTAATAATAAAAACACACATACATACTGTATAGAGGTAACTCCACACGACCAGAAGACAAATATTTCTGTTTACTTTGGATCAGTTCTTATTTTTGCAGTAAGAAAATCTTCACTTTAATGCATGGGTCGAATTTACAAGTGCAAATAAGTTTGTTCGTGTCACAACCAGAACTCTGCACTTCTATTGTGGCGACAGCAGCACATTGTCTCATTGTACAAACAGCAGCTTCATTTGCATGGATCTGTTTAATTGATTAAGCCGACGTCTTTTGTCGAAGGCTGATTACTTCAATCTGCATACAAATGAGTGTTCAAGGAAACGCCGCCTCGCTGCTACTGTTGCAATCACCTGGAAGCTCGGATTAGTAGGAATTATTTTCAAAGCGCTGCAAATATGTGATATTGAAAAATTAGTGGATAGGATAAATGTAGCTGAATTAAACGTCTGACAGATTTCACTCTACAATCCCAAAACTTTCATTTCCATAAAATGATGTTTGCCTTTTAGATGAGTTGGAAACAGTGTGGGTGTACTGTGTGTATTTATCTGTTTGTGATGCTTGATGAAGAAGGTTTAGGAAATTAGTTAAAGTCAACATTTTGACAACCCTCAGTTTGTTCTCAGTCTGGTTGCATGAGTCTGAAAACAAGGGATTTCTCTGCGTGCACATGAAGGTTTGATCACTGCTGAATGAAGTGAAGCTGCAGGGTTCTTACCGCTCTGGTGGGATTGCTCTGATCAATGGGGTTTTTGAAGTCTGTGCGAAGCTCATCAAACGCGATGATCTGAAAAATATAGGACACGTGTGACTTTGTTTTCATTTGGCTCCCTCTAAAACACCAATACCACACATGTTGTTTTCTTATACACTCCTAAGAAATGGCCTCAGCCTGCAACCCGCTCACATCCCGTACAGCTGCATTGTTCACTTTGCCAGAGCACATGTGGTGACTTAATGGTCAATGTGTACATGCATAATTACTTAGAGCATTGCTCTTGCCCTTTTCGCTGTTGGTGAGCTCCTGTTGTGTTTTTATCTTGTGCCATTGTGTAGCTTCTCATTATTAAAAGAACTCAAATGCCTCTGCAATAGAAATTTTAATTCTCCTTTTGTTTGTCACACATTTGGTAACAATTGGATTTGTATGTCTGGATTTTCCTCTAAAATTAGACCAGCCTCTGTTTATTAAGCTTGATAATTAAGTTCACATTAGAAACTGATGATTCACTGAGACATTTTTGAATGATAATTAGATTTTTTTTTTTTTCTGGCAGGATTAAAACAATCAGTGCACATCACGGGTCCTGCTCAGCAAGTTTATAATTCAATAATATGCATGACATAGTATGTATGTATGCTATGGAGAGTTTGTGTTTAAGTGGATTATGGAAGACCTTATAAAATCTTTGTTTTGTGTATGTCAAAGTATACTAAATTGAATTGATGCCTGTGTGGTAGCACTCTAAGTGCTCGCTGTGGGGCCGGTATGAGTGGCAATTTTTATCAACAGCTCCCTGATTAATAGCTCTATATACAACATAATTTCCAGTGTGAAGGCCACCTGCTGTGATCATCATCAGTTCAGCTCTGAAACAGTGAAGCTTCAGTTTGATGGCTCATTGAGGAACAATAACAAACAGGCCTTATTTGCAGATAAGTGAGGATCAGCAGTGGCTGATGAAAAGAGAACACTTCTCTCTGATTGAAATAGAAACAGCCCTGCTAATTTCCCCATATGAGTCTATACGGCTCCCTTTCACACTTAGCTCCGTTGTAAACAGATGCAGTTTCCATGGCGACATGGTGAGCCCCTCAGCGGGCACCATGGTTACTATAGCAGTGAACAAACGCTCTGATTGGTTGGGAGCCACATATAGATGGGGGGCTGTACCCGTGGGTGGAGGCAGACACGGGGGGAAGGGGGTGAACCAAATCATAGTTTGATAAGCGTTTCAATCACATGGTTCCAGTGTTGAGCCAGACACGCGCTTCTCGCCGTCTATTTCACACACAGACACACTGACTGACTCATATGTAGTCTCACCCACTTAGTCAATTGGTATGTTAGTCATTTCAAGTCTTATATCCATAATGATGCGTTGTGTGTTTCACATTATTCCTGCCTCCATGCAGCCGGTGTTAAAGGTGAGAGATCAAAGCTTTGGTGTTTGTTGAGTCTGTACTTGTGTAACCAGCAAACCGAGTACACCGGTCCCCAGCGGTATCTGTGCAAATTCCACTCAAAATGCCGCAGGCAGACAGATTCATAACAGTCTGGCGGCGAGCGTTATGATCGCTGTGTTTCTCCGCCTCCCTGTCCTCATTACATGCAGTTTGCTGACCCCTGAACACCTTATTTGGGGGGGGGCTGTTTATTGTCAGTGAGCTGGGATCATATGTTGCTTTAATGTGGCGGGATGGAGTCAGCTGGAATTTTTGTTGAGCGTACGAGGGTCAGATAAGCTCCACTTAATCAAGCTAAATGAAGAATAATGCTCAATCTAAGATCTCCTCCAAGTCCAAGGTGTTTGTGCCACCTCAAGAATAATTATTATTCAGCTAATTATGCTGTCTCAGGTCAGCGTTTGAAATGAAAGAGGACAAAACGTCTTCTGGTGGCTTTTAAGAGGTAATTTGAAGTGTCAGATAAGCCCAGGTACACTATGTGGACACATTTATGCATACCTGTGGAGGACCTGAGCTGTGTCTGTGTGTGTGTGTGTGATAGCATTGTACGACTGTGTGTAGGTGGATGTGTTTGTCTGCCTGTGTGGGATGATGGAGTGTGGACGTTCGCAGGACTTTAGTGTCGGTGTGTGCAGTGGTTCCACGGTGCCACTCACCTGCCATATGACAAAGAAGATGAGAGCGGCGCACAGTACCAAGGTGAGCATGTAGCAGAAGGCCGCAAAGGTGAACGCCATGGCTGAGCCAGCCAGCCTGATGACGAGACGAGTCGAGAGAGAGAGAAAGGAAACTTCCTCCTCGCTCTCTGCCTCTCTCTCTGGCTACTGGTCCCTTTCCCTCCTTCTTTTACTGTGGCAGAGGTTATTGTCTGTTCCCCCCTCAGATGTGAGTCTATATCGTCCAGGTGGGTAAAGCACTCAGTTTTTAGTAACAATCAATAATCAGCTCAAGCTGTGGCTGCACTGCTTCCTCTCATGGTCTGCCTTTGTGTCTTGTTGTGTTTCTGACGGCTCCTTTCTCGTTGGGTTTTTTTTTTAGGAAGCACTTATATGTCTGTTCACAGCCACAGTTGTCTGTTGTTGGCCCGGTGCTCCTCTTTTCAGTCTCTGACAGGCAAAATGTCTGTCTCCTCCTCCTCTTCCCTGTAGTTTCTCTTTAGACAAAGCCTACACATTTTTTTTCTCTCTCTCACAGTAACGCAAAGCACTGAGTGTCTGACTGACACGCCGACTACAGAAGCACAGGACTCTTGTCGATACTAAGCACAGTAAAAACAGTGAGGATTATTGTCTGTAAGATGGTTATGGCTTGTGGTAGTTCAGTTTGTTGTATGGCTTTCAGTTCATCTGTTGCTCTGATTCAAAGAACACCAATAATGACGCATGTTTCTAACTCATAATTAACACGCTTGCAAACAACCACAGTTGGCAGATTAGTTGTTATATTTACAGGGACAGTCTGTACTTATTCTTATTACCAAACTGTTGAGAAATTATCACCCTCCGATCTACAAGATATTGCTGTGCACATTTGACAGTTATATTCCCACAAAGCAAATCATCAATGGTGATTTTGCAAAGTAAAAGTATAAATCAATGAGGCAGTAAGATTTTTTTTTTTTTAGCATTAAAATATGACACATCCGAGTTGACTTACAGATACAAAATACAGTGTACAATATTGAATTAGTTCCATTTAGCACGGATCAATATCTGGACTGACCTTAATATCGAGTAGAGAATACCTGTGTCTGGTAGGAGACGTGTCTGCCACTGAACAGTCCACTCTGTCCTCGTCTCTGTCAATGTGGGTCGGCACCATGTCAGAATTCTCTGCCTTGCATCTTTGTCTCAGACGCATCCCTCAGATTTCTCCAGAAAACATTTAGATTTGTTTTGCAGGGTCAATGATTAAATTCTGGGTGGAGGGGGGGAAAAATGGAGGGGAGATAAATTTAACCAAAAACCTGCAAAACATCTACATGTTGAGATGCATTTAAGCTGATTTTGAAAACACTCCTGTTCTCAAGTAAAAAATCTCCACAGCCCTCAGGAGTCATAAGTTAATGAGTCCACCTTTCTAGCATCTCCCCTGTCCTCCTTTGTTTTCTTTTCTTTCTATAAAACTCCCCTTTCTTTAGATCCCTTCCAGAGATTTGGAAAACAGACCTGAATATGTTTCCTGAGTCTACTGTCTCTGGCTGTCTCTTCCTCTATTTCTTAGACTGCGAGAAAAATATTTCTATCACGGTTGATGTTATAACGGTCAACCAATAGCATCGCTCTGTCTCCCTCCCTCTCTTATTTGCTCTCTCTTCTCTCTCTCTCTCCTCCTCCTCCTC
Source organism: Pseudochromis fuscus (assembly GCA_900323345.1). NCBI lineage: Eukaryota > Metazoa > Chordata > Actinopteri > Pseudochromidae > Pseudochromis > Pseudochromis fuscus. Next base: position 64,241 of record OOFC01042741.1, read on the forward strand.
CTCCTCCTCTCTGTCTGTCAACCTCCCTCTCTCTTGCATTTATACATTTCCATAATCCCTTGTTCCCCAGAGACTGATGAGGGGGCAGGGCAGGCGGCAAATGTCTGCATCCCTCTCTCTTTCCATCTCTCTCCTCCGCTCTCCATCAGCCTTCAGTCGTCTGTCAGTCCATGAAATTTGAATCTGTTTCTTAGCAATGGTTGCTCTCCATCACCTGTCATTTCTGTAAATTATCAACGCTATTAGCATCTCCTAAACTGCTCAATTCTACTTTTCTATTTATTCCCTCTTTTTATTCTAACTCATTAATGAACAGATTTCAGAAACCACTGATGCCATCTAATGCACATGGCCTCCACGTCTTTTATTAAACACATTTGATATTATTACAGCTTATTAAGGATTTATGTATTGACAATTCCAATGGCTCTTTCCCAATAACAATGAATACTCAAACAGTTTTGTGAAAGCAGTGTAAGTTGATTGGGACTGCTTCTGTGCATATGAGGCACATGTAATGTGATGAAAAAAATCTAATCATCAGTTTTCATTTCCCAAATATATGGTTCTTATAGATTAGAAATGGTTATTTGAACCACTAGTTACATAAAAGTGAGTACTGTAATAATATTTTTATACATGTAAATTGTTAATATTTGGTTATCCATTCAGTCACACTACTACTTGATGGCATTAGTTGGATGCCATCAAAACTGTTTCAATGGTTAATTTAAATGTATATAACTGTTATCTAGTTACTTTTAGTCATTTCAACCATTTACCCAATGCTTTCTAGCTAACTAGCATCACTGTATCTGACACTTTTACCTGCTTACTTTCAGCTAACATGTTCATTCAGTTTTACAGCTATTACACATATGTTCATAACTTGCAGCTATGTCAGCCATTACCTTGTTAAGTTTTACTAGCATGTGTCTGGACACTTTTTCTCTATTTCAGTTTACTTTCAGCTCACTTAACTGTTTATTTAGAGAACTAACATTAGCCTATTGAACAGTTTGTCTGTTACTTTCAGTTAGCATCACTGTGTCTGGATACTTGTGCTCTGTTCAAACTGTTAATCTTTTAGCTCACTTTTAGCTACTTATCCAGTTTAAATGTAGTGTTTATTTCAATTGTCACTTTTGTTATTTTAACCAATTTAGCACCAATGTTTTTAACCGCTTAGCTTCATTAAAAAAGAAATTATTTGTTGAGTTTTTAGCAAAGTAATGTTAGATATTTCAAAAGTTTATTACTTTTAATTATTTCAACCATTCACAGATCTCTTAGCTAACTAACTGTCTACCAACACTTTAACCATTTACATTTAGCTAGCATGTCAACTGTTTTTGGAGAACAAATTCAACTGCTTGTCCCCTTACTTTTGTCTAATACTTAACCCTTAGCCTTACATTAGCCTAACTAGTTTCACTGTGTGTACATTTATCCTCAATGTAAACTGTTTATTCAGCTCTTTTACATTTCTACTGTTGATTAACTTTAAGCAAACTATCTAGTCTCAATTGCAATTCACTTCCCACTCACTACTTTAAATTACAGTGTCACATTTGAGAATGTTTACGCTATTTAAACTATTGATACACTGTTTCAACTTCAATGCTCAGTTGCTAACTAGTTTTCACACAGATGTAAGTGCACACAGATCCCAGCTGTGTGAAGCACTGATCAGTGTTTTGTGAGCGACAGGAGTCAGACCATCACCACATCCTGTGAGCTGACACTGATTTCAACCAGATGGCAAGATTATAACAAACATCCACATGGAGGCAGTGGACACAAGCTGTAAACACAATGTTGTCAGATTATCTTTTAGTTTTAATTCGATGTGTGAGCGAACAGTATCCTGTGCACACATCCAGCAGATATGAAACACCACTCAATTTGGAGACACATTTATGTGCACCTGATAGGGGATCCTTCCTCTTGGGGGGCCCTTCGCACTGGGAGAGGTGGTCGGCTGTGGCTGCGTGGGCGCTGTCCTGCGGGTGCCTGGTTGGAGGTTGGGCATCTCTGTGACACCTCCTCTGGGTGCCCTGTGTTGGTGTTGTGGTTGCGGGCGCTCCCAGGGTGGATGGCTCCTCTGATGGTGTTTCCTCAACTGGTTCACATATACTCAGCCTCATGTTCATTATTTTAGTGTGTGTGTGAGTGTGGATGTGGGTGTGTGTGAGTGTAGGGTGACCATGTGCGATCATGGTCTGTGTGGGGTGTGGGGGTCGGGTGGTTGGGTGGGCACAAGGGAGTTTTTTTCATTTTGGCACTTTGAAAAGCGCTTTATACATGAAGCTTTGATGTGATTTGATCTGATGTGTGGACGCCATTTGAATCACAGTCTAATTACATAACTTGTACATGCTGCACATAGCAGTACATATGGAAGATACTTGTCATGAAAATATGTTGTAAGAAATGCAATCTGGGTTACAGAGCGCAGCCATGATGGTCGGATTTTGTCATTCTGGGTAAGTGTGTTAGCCATCTGACGGTTATTCAGAGGTTTGCTGGTCTATTTTGGTCCACTGTGTTGTCAGCGGTCGGGGATTCCCTACAGTCTGGTCAAACTGTGTCGAGATGTTATTTTTAATGTAAATGACTTTCTCACTTGTCCTTTTCCTAAACCCATTCGGACTGTTACACCAGAAAACACCTAAAGTCGTAATAAAATGTCACAGACGTCCAGTCTGGTGCACTTATCAGTTTTACAGGTCAGGGTCCCTGAAGTGTTTTGGTGCTGAACAACTGAGAGAGGGATGCCACTCTTCATATGAGCTGCAGTTAAATGCCACAGGTGAGGGAGGCTGCCATGCTGGGCTGCACTGAGGCTTTGGCTCCATCTTGAGCCAGTATCTCAAAACTGGTAAACACCACATGAGTGTTTCTGGACCACGGGCCACACTCTAAAAAAAAAACAAAAAAACATCTGGGTTGATTTAACCCATAGGTTAATTTCACCCAGTAAAATAGAGTGTTTTTACCCAACATTTTGTTATTTTCACCTAATGTTTTGTTGTTTTTACCCAACTTTGACTGAAAATTTGGTTGTTTTTAACTCAAATATTGGGGTTTTTTTTACACCAAAATTCAGTTGTTTTTACACAACATTTTATTGTTTTTACCCCAAATTTTGTTGCTTTTACCCCAAATTTTATTGTTTTTACCTAAACTCAACATTTCGTTGTTTCTACTCAATGATTTGTTGGTTTTGTTTTTGTTTTGTTAGTTAAATTTACTTAGCAAGTAGTTAGTCAAATTTTTACCCAGTTTTGGGTTAAACAACCTAGTATTTTGTAATGTGTACAACCCTCTGAACGTCTGAGTGAACTTGAGTGAATACCTTTTATTAAAACTATTTCACTTTATCTTCAGCCTGATATTATGCATGTGCAATATCTATAATGAAGCATCCCAAATATGTCCTTCATGTGTTCCTGTTTTCTAATGAGAGCTTGGCAAGTCGTTGTTAATCATTATTCCGGTGCCATTGCGCCTGAGCTGCACAAAGCAATCATCTGTGTTATTATTGTGTTTTGCAGAAAGATAATTGTTTTGCACTGCCTGCAAAATGTGTTGAGATTTATTTACCAGCTTTTAAATGAGACTTTTAAACAGAAACAACATTTCTTCAGTAAAATCACTGAACCTGCCGTCCTCACCCACAATGCACCCTCTGCGGTCTCATTACTGGCTTTAGGCTTCCCACTAGTGGCAACAATAAGTGACTGCAGCTCCACATGTATTTTCACATGAATGTTTGTCACAATGCAACGACATAACATGAATATTAATATGTGAAAACCCATAATAGAAGGAGCAGTAGTATTACACATTTGTGCTAATTATATTTTTGTATTTCACTAACAGTGAGTACTTTCATAAGTATTCCTGTTATTATTCCAGCAGATGGTAGCTGCAGCAGATACATGAGGAGGACTGTTTCAGTACAGTACTGTGTTTGGACAACTGTGGATTTAATAATGTGAAGTGGGTTACTCATTATTAACTCAAAACCAAATGCAATAAAGTGCAATAAACAGAAAATAAGGTAAATTAAATCAAATCAATATCTGCCTTTAGGACATTACCAGCTCCCTACTTGTTTTCAGGGTAGAGGATTTTTTGTTGACGTTTTAAATGAAACTTAGTCAGGAGCCTGCCTCAGTTCATTATTTTTGTGTAGCCTACATGTTCATTAGCAGCTACACTCCTAGAAATTATAATTTTGCTGTAAAAGGGCTGTTTGTAGATTGAATATATTTCCTAGTAACACACTAATACAGATGATTTAAAATACCTAAATGTTTTTGTGGGACATTTATTGTGCCTATAACCTTTGCCCAGAATTATATGTGAGTAAAAGTACTGCATTAAATGTAACTGCCCCTCTTTATGACAGTGTAAATGTAATGATCATCACTGGCCACAGCTTTTAATCCTCAAGGCCAGTTATACAGTTAATAAAATCATGATAATGTTTATGGCAGAGTGAGACTATTTATATTATCACCAGCCCCACATTAGTCTGGTGTTTTCACTGACGCATAATTTAACAACAGCTGGCAGTGAACGTCAACAATCTCCAAAATCACAAGCAGAACACAATCATTTCTAAATCTGTCTTCGAGGTCTACGAGTCCTGTTGACTCCTCCAGCAATGAAGACTGACGCTGTCGTTCGTTTACCTCGTCTGGTTCAGATGTGCACGCTGGAGTCCAACAACATGTTAGCTGGTGTATTAGTGCAAATGAAGACTGACAGATTTTAAATTGTCCACAAGATGGCAACATATGAGAGGCAGCAACAGATGGTCGCATTAGCTGTCCAACAGCAGTGTTCACTTACATGCAAATAATTCATTGAAGCAGAATTCTTGACCTGATGATGGAAACTGCCCCGAGATGTTTGGTGCTTTGTAATTACAATTGAATAAATTATAAATTCTTCTAATTATTTTTTTTTTTTGCTGGAGGCTCTGAGGAAAGGATCCTCACTGATCACTCAGAGAAATCCACTGTTACATGTGAATTGAAAGGTCAAACCCCTCAATCTGCATCGAGATTTAAAGATCTGCAGCCTAATGATTGCAAGCTGGTATTAACCCCTGTCACATGACTCAGTGGGAATTATAGCACAGCTGTCTCATCTTGAGTGGGATATTGAAACAATTAGTAGACACAGAACAGTGTGGAGGTCATCAGCTATGCATTAAGAAACAAGATTGGATCAATTTAATGACTCATGACCTTCTGCCCTGTGGGTGCAAATAAAATGTATTTGCTTTACCAGCAGAAAAGGTAAACTGCCAGGGCAGCCACGGGGCCACAATGTGCCACAGAGGCAATCACCCCTGATACATAAACTTCACTTTACAGCACCTCACTGCCGCATTGGAAAAGCCAAACAACTTTATGCTGGAGAGAAGTGTTCGGGGCATCTGCTGCAGGGACGCTGTCAGTAACAAACATCCTGGACTCACTCGAGTGACAGGATGTAGTAAATCCCCACAAGCCTCTCTGTGTCACTGTAACACAGCAGTATCATAATGGATTTTGTAACTGTCCCTCATGCTGTACAAAGGTATAAAATCAATAAAGTGGCCAGTAGATGAATGTGTAAGTTCGCAGATGACACTGTGGTAGTTTGTTGTGTCAAAAACCAGTGAAATGTGTGGCAACAGAACAGAATGACTCCTTCATCACATTTGAACACAGAAAGAAAAAGACGAGTGAGATGAGGAGACGTTCTAATTTAGTTTGATCTATAGCAGGGGTGGGCAATCCTGGTCCTCGAGGGCCACTATTCTGCATGTTTTAGATGTGTCCCTCTTCCAACACACCTGATTCAAATGACCAGCTCATCATCAAGCTCTGCAGAAGCCTGATAACAATCCTGATCATTGAATCAGGTGTGTTGG
>OOFC01042742.1:0-22206 GCA_900323345.1 Pseudochromis fuscus
TTCATTCAATGCGTTGTCTTTATTTTCATGACTATCTACATGGTAGAGTAAAGTAAAGTAATGATGGACACTTGTTTTTCTTTAGTTCGCTGATTGGTTCTTGCCATAATATGAATTTTAACAGTTGTCCAATAGGGCTTAACCTGACTTCTGCACAACACAACTGATGGTTCAAACCCCATTGATAAAGCAAGAAATTCCACTAATTAACCCTGATAAGTCACAGCTGTGGAGTGGAAACCATTTCAGGTGACGACCTCTTGAAGTTCATGGAGAAAATGCAAAGAATTTGCAAATCAGTAATCAGACCAAACGGTGGCTATTTTGAAGAAACTAGAATATAAAACGTGTTTTCAGTTATTTCATCTTTTTTAGTTAAGTGCATAACTCCACGTGTGTTCATTCATAGTTTTGATGCCCTCAGTGAAAATCTACAATGTAAATAGTCATTAAAATAAAGAAAAAACATTGAATGAGAAGGTGTGTCCAAACTTTTGGCCTGTACTGTATGTTTATATAGGGCTATATTTTTGTAAAACACAAAATAGTGTTTTGTCACACCTAGGCAGCTACCTCCACAGCTGGTACCTGGATGAATGACATACTCAGGCTTTTCATTCACATTGCAGCTGCAAGTTTAAAACAACCGTTCTGTGCCACATGGAGCTCATAACCTGCATGAAATTTTTATTTGAATGCTCAAATCAGAGCTTGTCGAGGTTGTCTTGACAGGTAATAAATCTTACATCGTTCATCTGAGATGGCTGTTATAATGAGAATGGCAAATTTACTGAACCTGACTGGGATCTACACAACTCAACAATGGAAAGACAGGGGAAGTGTTGAAGTGCTGATAATTAGGGATCAGTTCAGTCAAAACCTGAAGAGATGAACCACGACTGAAATGTGTTCAAAACACGTGGGAGAGGCAGAGGAGAACAATCAGTGTGATATTTGTATTGCACATGCACTGTATACCTGTCTGTGATCCAGCCCCTTCCTACGCCCAATTTAGATGTAAGAACACAGCTATTCAATCTCCCATTAGGTTGCCTTTGAACTAGAAGGTACACTTTATGTGAAGCAGTGTAGGAGTATTTAAGTCCATGAGGTAAAAACAGAGTCATGAGTCCATGAGTCAGTTTTTCTTTTCTTTTTTTTCTTCTTATTGGGACAAAAACAAACTAAAGTGAAACTCAATCCTCTACCGCACCACATCGATTCTGTGAATGGAGAATCAATAATCCACTCTTCTTGTTCACAGTGATACTGGTACAGTGTTAAGCAGAAACTGAAGCAGACAAATAATCTTCCAGATGAAGGTGAAGTTAAAGAAAATTACCAGCAACAGTGAGAATGAGGGAACAGACCGGGAACAGGACCTTCCAGCGGTTTCCTTGTGTTCTGAATAAAATTTGCAGAATTGCCGACACAATGCAGACTCCTCCACTGATGAAGAGGTTGGTCAGGACGTCAAACTGAGGCATGACGACCAGCACCAGGACCGAGGTACCAAGAGACACCACACACTCAATGGCACAAATCTGGACAGAAGACACAAGAGCAGATTTACACACCTGAAATATTTCTATTGGACCAGAATGTGATGGAGTCGAGTCAAAGTAAAACAACTGTAGACAAAATGACACTAATTATGCAACATGTTTAAACCATACTGTTGTAGTTTAGTGACAGCTCATCTGTCTAGGATTGACTTATTGATCATGACATTGAACTAGTTGCTTTTTTCTCCATGCAGTAATCCAACAGTACCTGAAATCACCACTGATATCACTGATTTACTACACACTTCATAATATTCACTGAAGAGTGAAGCACTAAATTGTTATTCAAGTGTTATATTTGTGCAGCTGTAATTTGTGCAAAGGTAAAACCCTATGCTTTTGTTTATTGTTGAATTTTTGAGGACACTAAATAGTGGATATATTTACCCACTCAGATGAAATTGTTGGCAGCAGGTTGTGGAAAAATATAGAAACATAAATGAGCTGTTGTCATACGGTGACCAATATGTGAAGAACATGTGTAAAATTAATCATTTTAAAATTAAGTGAATTTGCTAGTTGGTAGTTTTGGTAGTCTAGTACACAAACAGTATTCTGATCAGAAGATTAATTAATTACTTTTACCTTCTGAACAAATACCATTAGTAAACAAAAGTTTCAAATTGTAATTTTCCTGCTATTGCTTTAGTGTTAATTACACGCAGAGCAGGTTACATAGTAAATTAAAATGGTATATAAAAAAAGACAACGTACAAATGACATGGTCTTCATGTTGGGCTGTACAAAGCTCTTGAAGGCGCACCGCCACAGTGATTTCATGAACACCAGGAAGTTGGGGCAGACCAGGCAGAACATCAGCATCAGCTTGTAGAACTGTTTTTCCTTGGCGCTGCGCATGGAGGTGGGACTGGACAGTGTCGACAACACCAAGAGAGATCCCTGGAAGAACACACAGCCACACAAACCAGAGAGTGGTGCCATTTAGACAAAAACTAAACTTACAGAGGCTGTGAACTGTGTGAAGGAGTATTTTTATAAACTGCAAATTACTGGCAAGTAGTAACCCCTCACTGCTTCCAGGTATTACTCTAAACTATCCTACAGCTGTATTCTATTCTCATTTATTATCTCATCTAATATTTTTTGAGATCAGAGATGCAGACATGTAGTTTATTGACTGAGCATTGTCCTGTGGTTCATTATCAAGAAAGAGAAAGACGTCATCAAAGACGTCATCCCTGTAATGGACTAAAGATTGAAGCAGAGAGCAGACAATGCCAACACATACCGAAGAGTTAAACATTGATAGGAGAAAAGTAAAGATGATATCTGCAAAGAAGACAGGTTCACACAAAGAGACAGAGAGATACAGAGAGTGATAAAGCAACAGAGGGATGTTGTTCATGTTACCTTGTGATCAGGCGGCTACAGACAGATAAAACCATTTTCACACAATTTATACCAAAGCTATTAATCCAGATGAATTTTCCATATGAGGCAACAGTCATAATGACCAAACATGAAAAATAAAATCAAAGTAATCACACTGTTAAAGGGATAAGTGATCAAAATAAACAAAACAGTTCAAAGCACTTTTCATGCAAATTGCAATACATGCAAAACAGATCAAATTTTAGACAGACACTCTCAAAGTGGCATGAAGTAATGTTTTTAAAAGGCCAGAAAAGAATTTATTACAGTAATTGAAACTAATAATGATGAAGGCATTTCTAAAGGGGCTTTCAGAGCCTGCCAGTGGAAGAAAATGATTTCTATCAAAGACAGTTTGAGGTAGTTTTGATGGTGTTTTCAAAGTGAGCAGCAAAAATCCAATCAGAATGAAATACATAATAAATAAATACATATGAAATACATAATTTTTAGCTTGGACCTTGAAAAACAAACAGTGCCAGGAACATGATGATGCTGTGTGTTCGTCTGTGGCTCAACACCAATGATAAACAGATACAGTGATGGATCAGCCCTCTTACCTTAGCGATCACGGCACTGGTCAGCACTGCTAACCCCACAATCACAGCGACCAGGTACTGGGCCAGCTGGAAACATATTCTCTTACTCTCTTTCTCAGATCCGATTGGGTTGAGCTGGAATGGATCCCACGTATCCCTAACATTCAGAAAAATTAGATTGACAGTTTATAGTGAGCTACGAAAATGACTAATGCCTAAATATGTAACAAAGACAGAGCAGCATCAGCCAGCTCACTGCAAGGAAAGTGACAGATCCAAGATGGCAGAAGGAGAGCTGCTGAATTATAACCTGCTGCTGGAGTTTGAAATATCCTTTGATTATAAGATTTCATTTGTATGTATGTGAAACTCAGAACAACATTGTGCTGCAGTGCTTGCTGAACATGACGGATCACTGACCTTAACCAAGAGATGAAAATATGTTGCCTCTGTGTTTGTTATGCTTCATATTCATATACATGTGTTTACTGAAAGGTGCTGGACGCTGCCCTAATGACACTGCACCTCATTCACCAACTACTCATAACAACACATTTGTTCTTAAAGCCACTAGTGCAACTCTTAAGAAGATTTTGGCATCACCATTGTTTTCAGATTTGTTCACAGGTAAGAACAAAATCTACCAACACCACGGGAGTACTGTTGAACATATTTGAGTTTTGACATGTTGGGGTTTGAATAACTGAGTCTTTGTGTTTTTTCAATTCTGCAGCTGTGTAAAATTATAGAATTTAAATTACAGTAATATTGTCATCATTCATATTATTGTTATTAGTTTACAGAGCATTTTGTTCTTTTAAAACAAATATATGCTACACTGACTTGTCCTGATGTTATCATGCCCCTCTGTGGTTACTTGCAGGATTTTTACATAATGCAGGTTAAGTTCATATATGAAGGATTTGGATTCATCATTCTTAGAGTAGAGATACTATTATTTTTGCCATTTACACTTAATTAGTTTGATATAGTTTTTTTTTCTTAAGAATCTTCTTAGGAACAAATTTTAGAAAAAACTGAGGAAGAGACTGGTGAACGAGGCCCATTGTTTGTTGACCAGAGGCCAGTTTTATTTATGTGAAGTGTCCCAGTCAGTACATCACTGGGACACAGTTTTTAACTGAATAAGTTAAAAACATCTTTCCTAAGGAGATTTGTATATTTGAGTTTATTTAAACAACAAAATCAAAAAAGTAAATGTTGAAAGTGACTGAAAACTTGAGATGAAAAAAAATACAAGTCATAAATCAGAAGACACAGTCCCTGCATGGGCTTGTCACAAAGTAGCCAGTGTTACATAATAAAGATGTTTATTATAGTGTAATTCAAATAAAGTCCTGCTACCGTCCAGTAGACAATTATGATTCTTTTATTGTCTGTCAATAAAAAGCAACAAACGGTAAGTTACCTCAGAGAGATCTGAGTACACGTTCATTCAGTGGCTCCAGTTTGTCTGCACCTTACTAAAACTGTCAGCGTACTACACATGATATTTCTTTATTTCTCTCTTTGTTGGTTTCTTTTTGTTGTTGTTGGTGACTTCCTGTGAGATGAAATCTTCTAGCCTGTAGGGTACAGTGATATCTCAGCTGTATAACCCTCTGACTGTACCTGAACCTTTACCTTTAAACCACTCCAATGACGTCTGAGTCTCCATTAGTTTCTTTGTTATCTCCCACTCCTGACTAATATCTGTCAGAGTACAGAAAAATTATCAGGGTGGGGGTTTTCTGCTTAGACACTTGTCATAGCAACTATCCAAACTCCCAGTGAGTGTGTTGTCAACAACTGTCAGAGCAAAGGTGTTTAGGTGAACTGAGAGATTGTATGTGACGTAAGATTTTTTTAAGTGTCTTGTAGCATCCAGAGCTACTGTATCTGCTTTACCTGTAAGTCTTAAAAACGCCTACAGGCTCAGTAAATCTTCAGACATCATGATACTGATTGTTTCTGTTTCCGTCTTTTTCTGCCACAGATCTGCAGGACATCTTGCTTTACAGGTCAGCTTTTTACAAACTTTTGGCACAAGCATGAAAACGACCCGAAACCTAATCCAATAATATATAGACTGTTTCCACCAACTTCCAGAGATCTTTAGTCTGTGACAGTCATTAAGGAACGTAGACCTCATGACTGAAAAACACACATTGAAAACCCACCAAAACAATCATGTAGACCAACCAGCTGCTTGATAAGGACAAAACAGGACAGAAAATACAGATCCTCCACTTCAGATAGATTTCATATTCATAAAATTCTGTGTGATAATGTCTGGAAACAACTGGCAAGATTTAAGATTAGATTATTTACTTATTACTGATGTAATTTTACCTGACAAATAGAAACAGCAGCTCATACAGGTTTTAAGTTTTCTTTTTTGTTTAGTTTTTTCATAAACTGGACTCATTGCTTTTTACTTTACAGGAAAGTCAAATAAAGATGGTGGTTACATGGTTCAGCTCAGAAGATAACACAATGCTTCACCAGATTTAATTAGTAACCCTTGAGTAACCTGACATGACTCATTACAGTTGTGTAACACCTAACTATTGATCAATGATAAATATTTTTTTGTATTATAACATTTTATAGATACTTATTAAATAGATTTAGCTTTTTTTTTTAAAGTTCAGAGTTTGTAAAATCTCAAGATCAAGAATTATGTAATTTTCCTTTTTTAAATGATATAGAGAGTATCTTTTAGAAAAAGAGACACAAGACCCTGAAATAACTTGATGTTTTTGACCTCAGGGACACTATAGAGACAATGTGATTAAAACTGTAGTATGTATTTAACATTTTGAATGGAGCGTAGCAGCAGGCACTATCAGTGGGGAAGATATCAGCCACAGCAATAAAGAGAAACGCAGCAGTGCACGGGGGAAATTAACTGTTTCCTCAAACTGTAAATTATATCAAATTGAAACCTGGTAATACTTTATGATATGTCACTGGGCGAACAAGTTTTAATAATATCCATTACCAATATCTATCCCACTAACAATTAGCCTCCTAACAATGATGAAGAGGTTAATAAAACTTAATTGTGTGCCTGTGGACTAGAAATGGAAGCTGCATGCTGTGTTGAATGTACAATATTTCTGTCTCACACTCAGTACAGCCAATTAAATACAACTGCAATGCCATGATACATTTTACCTCTGTAGCTTTGTTTATTAAAGAACAACATGTGCTGTCCTTAAATCAGGAAACGACTCTGTAATTATTGGACCCCAGTAGGTTGCCGTGGTTAAACAGAGGACACAGCCTCATCTGTACAAACCACTCTCAACAATAGATGTTAAGTGAACAGCTGAAGTAGGAGCCGTCACATATGTGGATAAAATCCAGTAGAAATTAATTTATTACATAAAATAAAACCGCTCATACATTATCCAACAACTTCAGGTGTGACCCTGCCCTCAAAACAACTATTACTGTGATATAACCCTACACAAATACATTAGTAGCTTCGCTTTTTAATGAATATTTTCTCAGGTTATTGCTACAGTAAGTTATCATACTTTCACAGCACGGAGCCAATTTTGTTAAAGGCAGCATGGATCACAAAAAAAGGAAAAGAAAAGAAAACAGGCACCAGAGAAGAAGATGGATTTCTTCTGTCTAAAATGAAAGTGTCAGCGAGATCTGTTCTTCTATGTATTTGATCAGATCGACTAATTAGGATGAAAGTGTGGTTGCTGGGCTCAGTGGGCTGCCATTCACATACATGTGATTTATGTATTAAACTAATCTCACGTCACATATTATTTGCAGTCTCTCATCTGTAACCTTAGTTACCACCTCATGTAAAGCAGAAAATAAAAGGAGAGGACCTTTGGGAAGCAGCACAGTCTCCAGATGAATTTTTACCTGTGTCGCACTTCTCGTTTCTTTCCCCTGTTTCTCAGTTCCTCCATTGTCCTCTTCTACTCCAGCACTTCAACACAAACCTGAAATTATTTTTTAATTACCTACGTTATAATGTGTATTATATGCAAACACAACATTGTTTAGTTTAGACGGTGTTCTGCATTTGCTAATTATATCTTACACACACACACACACACACACACACACACACACACATATATGTTTTAATATGAGAAACAGTGAAACTCTACCTTGATGTCTTGATGATTCTCCTATTGATTAGATCTTTGTCTTCAAGTCTCCAGATGATTCAAAATTCAAAATCATGAGTGAAAACATGTATTTGCTGAAATTGCTTTCATTTTAAAAAACAGACTGGAATCAAACTGCATCAGTCTCTGTCAAACTGTCAAGTAATTTGTCCTTTGTTCACCTGTTTTCTGTTATCACAAGCTTATGAAAGAAACACCCATATAGACGAAGGTCCAGCCCCCTCAGGTGTCTCTGTAGGTACGTGTGTGTGTGTATGCGCACATGCATGATCTGATAACCAAAGTTTATGGAGGCTGTGCAGACCTAAAAGTGAGTGTGTTTGACAGGTATTACCATAGCTATGAGAAACAAGCTCATGTTAAGGTGTTCAACTTAGTGTGTGTGTGTGGGGAGGGGGGTAATCAAAGTTCATCAGTGATCAAAAATCTCAAGTTATCTATTCAGTTTTTATGAGGGGCAATAAAAAGTTACAAGGGTCATTTACACTGACACACACACACACACACACACACGCTGCACACACGTGGTGCCTGCTGTGTGTTGCTTCCTGCAGGTGCTTCTATTTCATTAACACACACACACACGCGCACACACACAGTGTTTTGAAGTAACTGAGTACTGCAGGTAACAATAGGCAAAGTGTTCTGGTTTTATTTTGAAGGGTCTCACATGAATACTTTATTCCTCTTGTTACACCAAACAACTCCATGATGGCCAGCTGAAGTGTCAGACTGAGTTTTGTAAACTAATATACTGTTTACTTTGGATGATGTGTTATCACTGGTCCACCTCCACCATCAAATGTTGAGTTATATGTATTTTTGTGTATTGATTCTCTGGTTGTGAAGATCATATTTCCTCTAAAACCAGGAACCAGTAACAATCTGTTGTATCATAACCGAACCCAAATCTGGCTGTACACTTACTATAACAGTGCTTGTTTGCTTTTGTGTTCAACATCTGATACTTTTTCTGGAGTTAGTCATATTTAATCTCCTTCTTTTGGGCTTGAAACAGTCCAAACACATAATGCATCAGTTTGGCCATTTCTCAAAAGCATTAAAATGGTTTCAACACAAAAGCAGTGCTACATGCTGGCGTTGTCGCCCTGTTATTGTGTGACTGCTGCCACTGGGTGTCACTAAAGGGCTTTGATTTCAGCTGCTGCCTCTGCTGTAAAGATTTTTCACACTTCATTGTGTGTGCATTTGTGCAAAGAGATGGACTGTGGACAAGAGTTTTTTGTTTGTGTGCTCAGTTTGTCCATGTCATTTTCATGTGTACGTTGTGTGCGTGCATTTATGAAACCATGTGGCTGCATGCTAATGTGTGTGTGTCTGTGTGTGTGTGTGTGTGTGGTGTGGGCTGTAAAGAATGTCTCTGTCAGTTTGTGGACTCTCATTAAGATGCCTTGCCAGTGCATAATAATCTGGCCATATGGTCAACATGGCGGTGGCATCTCCCCCCACCTTCAGGTGGTTGAGTTCGAGAGCCACCCCACAATAATAACACACAGCAGCTACAGAGCGAGGCTGCAGAGAGAAAGCAGATTTTCTGGGTTTAATTTGGTGAAACAATACAATTTGAAAGCTAAAACATTGCAAAAGCTTATTCCTAATTGTTCATGAAAAGGAAGCGGGCATCGCTAACCGACCACGAGAAGTTGTAAACGAGTTTGGCGTTTGTCGTTTCCCAGTAGCTGTGATCTCAGCTCCACAGTCCTGCTCCTTGATCTGTGAAATGTGGTTCACATCACAGTGTGGATGTCACAGAGGGCATTGTTACTGCCATTCACAGCTGAGGCCTCTCAGATCTACAGAAAGGTCAGTAGCAAGGTATCCATCCCTGACTCTGATTTGGACACACCGAAATCTTCAATGCCAAACTATAATTAGTAGCCATATGGACTGTGTGTTGAGACTAACTACCTGCTGTAGACACACATGGAGAGGCTATGTTGACTCTCCCTGTTTATCAGCTGTTCAGTGGCTGTAAAAGCAAAAGGGAGGGTTATGAATAAAATGTTAAATAAAACTCCATAGATTGGCTGGAAATATCCGGTGTACTTTAATTATTTTAGATGTTTCCATAGATCCAGACAGTTTCCTGTAATGTAACAATATTGTGCTGTCCACTCTGTATCTCTATCTCGAAGCCACTCTAGGCTCGTCGTTTCTACTGTGTGTGATTAAGTCCTCCTTATATAAGACTGTAAGCCGCTGCTTGTAGCCAGCCTGCTCACACTGGCTGATTGTACACTGTCTGTCCAGGATGAAATGCTGGAGAGCTGCAATAAATGAGGGGGTTGTGAAAAAAGTTACATTCTACAAGCCCAGGGGACCAAGATAGTTTTCTCAGCAGTCAGTAGACCAAACCAAGGCTAAAATGATTTTAAAGACTTGCAGTACATTCAGAAGTTAGACAGAACGAGGACTCCAGTGGGATGTTCATGCTGCTCTGTTTCTGTTTGAAGTATCTAGTAAATAATATCAGGCAATAATTTGGTACATTTTCCACAAAAAAAAAAAACTTGATAAAAAGATAAAAGGAAGTACCAGGCCTTGTTTGTACCCTCTACCCTCTAGTTTTGAAAAATCACAGCTTTGAAACTACCATTAATGTACTTGAGTAAAACATTTAGCTTCCAACTGTTTCACAGCAGATCTGTTGAAAAGCCAGAGAAGATTGTCCTGCCACTGCACCGGATGGATGTGAGAGGGAGTGTTGCTGATCGGCACATTAAGAAAAATAAATACAAACACAAACAGTTTTTGAAAATTATGCACAGCAAGAGCTCAGTACACGCCTGAGGGCAGTGATTTGCCCTGATTGTGCTGAGAGAATATGTTTAGGTCAGGATCAGTTGAGGTAAATGCACCTGAAGTCCAGCACACACTCACAAAATTCATCCATTCCCAACTCTGTGACCAAGGGAAGTCACTTGAAGCCACACCATGAACTGCTATTACTTGTATCATTAGATTGTGTTTCTCTACATGTCTAAATTTGGTTTCTTCTCACCTTTTAGCTAATGGGCATATGTGTCATTTTACTACAGCTCTGTGCAAAAATGGAAGAATATACAGTGTGGTATGAGAAGTTTGTCAAAACAGTTACAGAGCAACACTATATAGCACTACTATAGCGCTCAAATGAGCTGCTCTCAGCAGGAACTGCAAAAAAAGGATGAGTGCCATCAGGGTAAATGTTCAGACACATCAGATTCATCAAAGTGTCTTAGAACCACATCCTGCAAATGTGGCTGTTTGTTGTCTGACACAAAATGTGGATCGGGAAAGTCTGCTTTTAGAAAAGAAATGCCTTTGATCTGACATGGCTTTACTTGACTTAAAATGACACTTGTTAGACTGGAGATGCATGCAAATCCCAAATGTAGCAGAGAAATTGGTTGACGGATTGACAGAATGCAATTGGCACAATCCTAATAATTGAATAGCAGTAAAAAGGTGCTGTGAAATCTTCTTTATGGAGAGCTATTTTCTGTGCAATTTATTTCATAAAGGTTTGCAGGCTGGGGAGTAAGATTACATGCAACAAGATTATGGTAAATGAAGAATGATTTTTTATACGAGGATCGACACAACCTGGTCCAAAAGAGAAGTCTGGTGGGAGAAATTTCTAGTATGCGTGTCACTTACTTAATATATGTGTTGAAAATTTAATTTTGCCACCAAAGAATTCCTGCTGTGTTTCAAATAAAGAATTAGCTGAGAGTTAATGTGAATGACACATATAATGACACACGTTAATTTCAAGTTCAGCTGCATATGCTCAATCACAGATGAGTTTGTTTTTCTAGTTTTTATTATTGACATGTCTGAAACATATTGTTGGACAGAATATTAGATACACTTTGAAGATATACAACTGGAATCAATAATAGTCAACCAACATCTAAATATTGAATTAGTTGCAGTCCTGTTATATCTGTTTTTCCGTTCCTGTGCATATTTTTCTGTCTTGGTAAACTGCCAGAGTGTATGTTGAAATGAAAACGTTTGCTGCCTGTACCAGAAGCTTCTGTGCTGGCCTGAAACAACCAACACTCTGCTTCCTTTAATCACCTTCCTGACCAAAGCCCAAAATAAACACCACTGAATTTTTCCACTCAATGGCACACGACACAGCAATCTCCCCCCATCTGCGATATGATTTCACCTTCAGAAGAGAAAAGGGTGTCTAATTCTCTGAGAGAGCATAAATCAGCTGTTAATCACAAGATCGGCTCTCAACCAGAGCAGGAAACTGACCCTGTTATTCCCCATCCACTGTGGCTAATGGCTCACAAATACCAGACTCTATTATTATTCCAGCAGCTACGCTGGGTTTTTAGCTGCATCTTACTGTTTATTTGGGATAAACAGAAACTCTTTAAATTATTCTTGCACATTAATTTAAAGATAAATTCCACAATTGCATGAATTAATGTGGGGAAATATTGGTTGTGAGATTTACTTATTGAGAAATATTAATTGGATTTGTGGGCCCCACAGAGCCACTGTGGCCTCACTTCACTCTGAATTATACAGGCGACGATGTCTTGTGGTGGTGCAGGGGGTCATCTTGTAACTGCAGGTTTGGTGGTTCAATCCCTTGCTCCTGCAGGTTGAAGTTTCCTTGAGCAAGACGCTGTACCGCAGTCTGCAGGTCAGTGATGTTATCCACTTTGTTGAGGAGAGATGCACTCTCAAATTGGTGACCTACATCCGCACTGCATCAAATTTAATGTGCAACCCGTCATTATTGACTCCAGACTCGCCCAGGACATTACTCAGACTCGCTACTAAATTATCAATGAGTCCGAAGATTTCGAAGTCACCTTCAGCAACACTGGGGTAAAGTTTTCATTTTCAGCAGAGGCCACAAAAATATGTTTGAACAGAGCTGTGGTGAGCTGAGCTGGTTGCAGCGCGGCTTGTACCCCACATGTTCGCCTTATTGAAATTCATTGGATTCAGAGACCTTTGACTGAACATTAAAAAAAAAACATTAAAAACACCGGTTGATCACAGAGCCCCAGGAAAACGGCACAGATCAGTGTTTATAGCTGTTAGCATCAGCCTCAAGCCAATGACTTTGCTGTGTTCACCACACTGTCAGATGGATCAGTCACTGTAGGGATGTTCAGACTGTGCTTCAGTGTATGTACATTTTATTGTTCACTGCATCCAGATTACAGTGTAGGGCGGCACAAACTACTGGCTAACCTTTCTCTGAAAGTCTGTTACCTGTTGTTATGGTAATGTTTATTAAATCAACACTGCTATAAATATGCAGACTTGGAAAAAATCCAGTTGGTTTCAACCTGACCCCCATTTTTTTCCCCCTTTGATCTATTATCTATACTGACAAGTCAAAGATTAATGGCATTATAGGCAGACAGGTCTCTGGGCCTTTCTGCTTGGACAGAAACATAGAAACAAATAAATTAAAAAAAACCCCATCATGTTTCAGACAGAGGATAAAATGAGGGACTGAATAATAATAATAATAATAATAATAATAATGGTTGGATTTATACAGCGCTTTTCTAGACACTCAAATTGCTTTACAAAGGCCATTATTCATTCATACTGGTGGTGGTAAGCTATGATAGCCACAGCTGCCCTGGGGTAGACTGACGTATGCGTGGCTGCCAGTCTGCGCCTACGGCCCCTCCAACCACCATCAAACCATTCATTCAACATTCATACGAGGCAAAGGTGGGTAAAGTGTCTTGCCCAAGGACACACTGACAGCAACTGGGAGGAGGAGGAATCAAACCACCGACTCTTCGGTTGGTAGACGGCTGCTCTACCACTGAGCCACTGCTGTCCCACAATGGCCATAATGGCCATTATAAGCTATATAGGAACTTATTTGAAATGAAATCTATGCAAAATTACTCTAGAAGAGACCAAGACTATAAATATGAATGTGGAAATGAGCAGAATAGGTCCTAGGAACAACAGGACTTCTTCAACCAAAACACACAACACATGTTCACAACAAATAAAAAAGGAGAAGAATGTTTCTCTATGTTTAAATTTCTCTTCTCTTCTCTTCTCTTCTCTTCTCTTCTCTTCTCCTCTCTTCTCTTCTCTTCTCTTCTCTTCTCTTCTTATCTCTTCTCGTCTCGTCTCTTCTCATATTTGACTCTGTGGGATCACATCATCCTTGTGTAATAAGACATCATCAGTTTCAGGTGTCCTCAGATCCACCAGCTTGAAGCTTAAAAACTCGATACTGCCCCACTCAAAGGTTTTTGTTCTACTCTTAGGAGCAAACTAAAAGACTTGTGCTTGTCCGTCCTGATTCGTAGATTGGCAGCAAGTCAGCAAGGAGGCTGGACTTTAGTGCTTTTGAGTCAAGTAAAATCAATTTCAAATCAATTCAGAAACTGAACAGGCAGCAGGAGGACTTTAAAATAGGAGTAATATTTTCTTTTTCTGGTTGTGATCGGCACCTGGGACCAGACTTCTGAACCATTTGTATCTGATTGATAATTTTTTTGTTAGAGCAGTTAGCAGAGTGTTACATTACTCTAGCCTGCTGGATAACAGGGTGTGTTAGTCTCTGTGATGCTCACAGAACAAACTGGCCATGTGTTGGCTTTATTTTTGAGATGATGAAAGCAGATTTAGTGACACACCAGTTACAACAGTGTCCTGTAACAGTGGCCAATATGAACGGAGGACACGCCCTGTGAATTCTACAACAAAGGTCCTGCAACTGTGATGTTGTGCACACTGTCGGTGAACTCTCCTGATCAAGCCGTGAACAACCTCTTAGCGTGAGCCCCGTCTGTTTCTGTCTCCTCTCACGGTCATTTGCAATTCTATCAAGTCCCAAAGTGACATATTCCACTTTCTGTTCATCTCAGGAAGAAAACCGCATTTAAATATTCGTGGTGTCCTGCAGAGAGAAATGCAGGTGGAGGTGGTGGTGGTGGTGTGCTCAAAGGATGTGTGTGTGTGTGTTCATGTGTGCAACCGCTGTATGACGAACCCCAGATGGTGTCAACTTCTTTGTTCTGCTGTGTTTTCTTTCCTCTTGCATCTCGGTCTTTGACTGTGGATTGAGGTTTTTGCTTCAGCGATTATATAAATTAGATCATAATTATCATACTTCACCCATCCATCCACCTATACCTGCTTATCCAGTTGGGTCGCATAGACAGCTGGAGCTTGTCCCAACTGGCAGTGGATGAGAGGCGTGGTACACCTTGGACAGGTTGCTAATCTAGACAAACAACTATACACTCACACACCTCACACTTAGTGTAAATAATTCACCTAACAAGCATGTCTCCACACACCAGAGCTGAGATTCAAACCCAGGACCTTCTTGCTGTGAGGCGACAGTGCTGACCCACCGCCTCCTGCATCACAACATGTGTCATGTGCTCAGATCAGGGTATGGATGGATCTTAGTATGAATTTCTTTTTAAATTTTGTTCAATCTTTTCAGACACAAATATATATCAACTAAATATATATCAATACTGGTAAAAGCTTTAAGTCCAGCCATCATAAAAACATGCACAAGTGAGGTGGCACAAGATTATAAAAAAACAATCTGCTCCCAGTGTAATTTGAGATGACAGAGACTCAGCAATATTTGTTGTAGAGGTCACTAGATCTCAATGATTACCAGTGAAAAGAAATGTTACTTGTCACTTTTTATTAAACTGGGGATCAATTGGTTTTGCTGTGCCACATAGTATGGACACTCTCCCCCACTCTGTCTGTCTCTGTCACGCCACAAATGTTTCATATGTTTCTTTGAAATGAAAGAACGATGTTTTACATATTTCATCTTTACTTCGTTCAGTTTGTCTTTTGGAGTTTTATAAGCAAACAGTCAAACTTTTACCTTCACTGCACTAGTTAGTTACCTGCTGCAGTGTTTTGAAAATATACTTTCTTTTATGCAGCAGCTAATATAACAACACATAGTTGGATGTCTTACCCATTAACAACAAGCTGTTGATTTCCCCCCCTGAGCCATTTCTGGTGTTACTCATGAATGTATTTAAAGTGAATGACACTGTGCCATAATGCAGAGATCACAATGACAGATCACAGCAGTATGTAAAGCCTGGTAGAAGTCTTTGAGCTACTGTAAGTGGAGACCACATCTCAGAATTGCAGTTCTGTTTACACCACTACACATCGTTTGTCCCAGTCTGCAGCTAAGTTGAACTGAAAGTCCACTGATTACAAGATTATTCCACTTACAGAAATCCACAGCTGCAGCAAATGATTGCAGTATTCACTGGAAATGCCAGAGAGCCCGCGATGGGGCCAGTTGTCTCGATTTCTCAGGTGTGGATCTGATGCTTTCTGCCCCATGACACTTGTGTGTGCATGTACAGATTCAAATAAAAGAGCAGGTGTAAAAATAGCACAGGCAGGATTTACCATGTCCATCACCACCTGCAGCTTTCAGAGCAGCCAGACAGCCTGTGGATTCTGTCACTCACAGGTTTTTGTTTTAGATCTGAAAACAAGCAAATCGTGACTAAAGTCCTTCAAGAGTCTACGAGACATTTTCTCAGGGTTAGTAAGTGGAGCTCAGTAATTTGCTTTGACCATAAATCCTTTTGGAGCCTTTGCTTTGTTGACTCAGCAGGTGACTAAAAATTATATAACATGTATATGAAATACCAGATTTTCTTACTGTCTTACCACTTAAAATTAAAACATATGATCATCTACATTTCTACAGGCTCTTCATTAATTGAATAGATTTAAAATGAATTTGAGTTAATGCATGCAAGGAGGCAATATCTACCTATTCATCCATCCATGTTCTGCTGTGCAGGGTCAAGGAGGGCACAACCCAATACAAATACTGCACAGAGAAGAGTTCATCTGCAGTAATGTGCATGTATCCAATCTATGAAAAATTCTGTGTTGACCTGCATACAACCAATAAAACCAGCTTCAACTTGAAAATCTAGAGCACCATGAAGACACCCGTGCAGGACATGGGAGTCCAAAGTGAAAGAGTGATGAGCTCTTGTTCTGCAAGGTGGCAGTGATAAACCCAGTGCTACCTGAAACCAATATTGGATTTGAAAAAAACACCACCAACAAAAAACCCCTGGTTTTTTTTAACTCTTGGGATTTGCTTTGTTTTAGAAAACCAAACTTACTCAGCAGAGAATTAACAGAAGAAGGAATGGAGACAGTGCAATGATGTGCACATAGTAAATCAAGACAGGTGGGTGGACAGAAGCAGAGAGGAATGACAAACAGAGTGAGGAAGGGAGGGAGATAGATTGACAGATGAGAAGAAGAGTGAGGCAATGAGGCAAAGGGAGTGAGATGAGAGAGAGGAGTCGTGCCAGCAAACAGGGAAAATCAAATGGGGAAAATTAAAAAGGAGCCGAGAACTGAAAGGATGAAGGGAGCGAATAAGGAATTAAGGCCAGGTGATAAGAAATGGACAAGAGGACTAATTGAAAGCAAGTGAGGGAGAAAAGTATGGAATTGGGTTAGTGGAAAAACAAAGAGAGAGTGTGTGAGCGGGAGATAGGGTAGCAAAACAAATTAAGAGAGGAGGGCAAAAAGGAATGGGAGGCTGAAAGAGTGACAGAATGAAAGAGTGAAATCAGATGGAAAGGCCTCTTTTGTTCATCCAGGCTGAAAGTTGAATCACAGTTTACAAGCTCCTGGCTTTAGACAACCATGTTGGTGTGTTTTTCATTAAGCACTGATACAGGAACAGAGGCCTCGTACCATATGTTCATTCTATCTTCAACTTCACTGGAGTTAAACCAAATCCACTGATTTCTTGGCCAGAGCTTTGAAGGGCATATTTACATATTTTTAAACAGTCTGGCTGGTGTGTGAAGGTAACGCCTGACTGATAATTTTACCTACCAAACAAATCTGCTTTCATATGATATTTGCAACACAAATATTGGATCATGTCACCCTCAGAGTTCAACATGCTATTCATGCTGCTGCAGACTTTAAAAAAAGTAGGGCTGTTTTTATTATATTAGACTAACTACATACTGGGCTAATTAAACCCAGCAGGATTGGTTGTTTTTATCCAGTGGGTAAAATACTGAGTAAAAACAACAAAATGTTAGAGAATGACAGTAAAGTATTGGGTAAAAACAACAAAATGTTAGAGAATGACAGTAAAGTATTGGGTAAAAACAACAAAATGTTAGAGAATAACAGTAAAATATTGGGGAAAAAACAACACAATGTCGGGGAATAACAACACAATGTGTAAAAAAACAACAAATGTTGGGTCAAAACAACATAACATTGGGTAAAAATTGTGAACTATTACATAAAAACTACAAAATACTGGATAACAATGAAATAAAACAACAAAATATTCAGTAAAAAGCTTCTAAATGTTGGGGCATAACAATGAAGTGTGGATAAAAACAACAAAAGACTCAACAAAAGCAAAAAAATGTTGTGGGGAAACATTAAATTATTGAGTAAAAACAAGAAAATACTCGGTAAAAAATGAAATGTTGAGTAAAAATGTTGGCCAAAAATAAAGTTGGCAAACAAAAATAAAACTCATCTTACACAGTTAAATGATCCTAGCAGTGTGTATATTAGTGTTTAAATGACAAACAGTCCCACAATAAAATGTAGTGACTGCACAGAAAGCTTGTGGTGTGTTGCAGCTGTAATTATTCGAGGACCTCTTTGTACCACATATTTCATTTCTGACCACTTGCACTCACCTGATATGCCGCTTGCATTTGCAAACGATCTCATCTGTCATAATGATTCTCACAGAAAAGCACAATGAGGTGTCAGGGAATGATATATAGAATAGGGCACAGGTCCACTATACAAAGGCTGGCACTCCTGCCAGACACAGCAACCACACAATGGGTGTTTTTAGTTGATGCAGAGACAGCGGATCGTGCACCTGCAAAGGCTCGCATGCCCGCACTAACTACTGTTTCTCCAACACAGCACAACATCTGTAAGGTGAGATGTGTGATTTCAGAGCTGTGATTTGATTTATTTAGGCGAGAAGAGCTCATAAAGAAATTAGACAGCAGAGATAGTAACCAGATTAAGATGTTTTGCAACATAATGTCATTAAAACGTATTTATTCAGCTAGACTATGAGCTCATAAGCGGAGACAGAGACTCACCGGATGCTTCAGTTTTGCCTTTCAGTTGACCTGCAGATTATTTGCAGAACAATAAAGTCATAATCAGAGTCTGCAGAAACTCTCTGTCCTCTACATGAGCAAATAAGAGCTGAAATCCCACATGAAAATACTGCATTGAGTTTGTACAGAACCAGAATTAAAGTTAAGTCTCATAGTGAGTGATGTGTGCACCAACACCCAGACAAAAACAAACTCTTGTTTTTTAATAAGAGCCATAGAGCGATATGGAAAACTTGTCAGTTCCACTGTGCACTCAGCTGTTTACACTGAACACTTTCTTTGCAACATCACTGTCTTTCACTTTTGCTCTCTCCAAGCGAAAAAACAAAACAAAACAAAGCAAAACAAACAAAAAAGAAGTCAGTATGATGATGAATGACGTGATGAGGACATGATAAATGGTAAAGAAGGATTGGGTGATGATAAAGATGGCAGATGGATGAAACATGGCTTGAGGGAAAGTTCGTTCAAGGTCTTCGGTGCAGTTTTATTCTTCGAAGCAGCGGCACAGGTGCAAAGTGCAGTCAGCTGTAGAGAGCACACAGGGCACGGTGCCTATGTCTGGCATTTCTGAGGCCGGAGGCATGAGACTCACCTGTGATGCAGCGAGAAACTGAGTGGGATTTTCAGGAACAACATCTTCCATCTCCTCTCACCTTTTTTAAAAGCAACACACTCTGCACCACCAAGTAATGACTGTTTGCTAAAGCAGGAAAGCGTTTTTGTTTTTAAATAGAATTTTCTTTTTGCTAAAGAATTTATGAATAAACATAAATCATACATAAAAAGGGGTTTATATTTCTTTGGAAGAAGATAGTGGGTGCTTTTGCCGCAACTGGAGTCACAAAAATAGCACAAACCAGAGCTGTGCTTTGGGTTGTATGACAGCAAGCACCTTCTACACATTACTGTGCCTCTTTTTCTTCATTGACAATGTAAATTCTAGCAAGAAATGAACTGAGATGCAAATCCACGAATGCCTTCCAGGAGAGACCGCCTGAAAATGTGCGCCATTATCCCCACATTTAAACAATATCATGTCTCATCCCTCTCTATGACGGCCACCTTTTTATTCCACATTTTTGCATTTCAACAAAACACATATGAGTTAGTTCTTTTCTAGCGCAACCTGGATTGTAGGAGACTAAAATGCTGACTGTGTGATGAAATGTCTTTGGTTTCAGCTGAGAGCTTTAATTCCATGTCTTCTCCTGCTCCTTTTCTTTCTCCTATCTGCTAAAAATAAAGGTTATTTTTCATAGTTGTTGGGATTTACCAATTTGCTTTTGAATTGGAGCTTTGTTTGTTGTTTTTCTAAACATCCTGTTGACAGTTTTCTGTAAAAGGCGGCTGTGTTCTGTCTTTCAAATGTTGCTATGAAGCTATGTAACGATCTGGTTTAGTTCAGTGGTAAAAAGCGTCAGCACCCAGCAGTAACACACACACACACACACACACACACACAGAGCTCTGTAGTCAATAACTCTGACATCTTCATCCTGGATTTCCCTCTGAATAATCAAGCTGCCCTTCATTTCTACACCATGCACCATTACACATGTCAATGTTTCATACATATGAACACTTTTGATAAAAAGTTTGTATTTTGTGCTGTGAGTGTGGCAGTTGATGCGGCTCTGTGCCGTAATGATTTGAAGCAATGAAATGTTCAAGAATGTCAGTTTTACACTCACCGTCTGAAATGTAAACACAATTGTCTTTTTAATTGTTTTCTCCAGCTTTTTTTTTTTCTTTTTCTTTCTTTGGGCGATGAAGCTGTAATTGGTTGTAGCTTGGATCTTGCAGTCTCAAGGTTGAGGTTTAAAGTCTTAAACAACCTGACAGATAGAAAAACAGTTGCTGCATTTCAGCCCTTAGAACTTGCTGCTCATCATTAGAAAACTTGTGTTGGAAAGTTGTGCACTCCCAGTCTGAATGTAAGATGTTTACTTTAGAGAGCCTCAGACTGGTTGTCTCAAAAAAAGAGTAAGAGTGGGTGGTGTAGATAAAATCCAACAGTAAATTCGCCCCCCAACCGTCCCCGTCCCCTGCAATTTGCTCTGGATGTGGCCGACCGCCACTGCTTTGTCCATGGCGCTGCCCAAGTGCAGCGTGGGCCTATGTGCAGCCTGTCGAGTTTAAAAATGTGTGTGTATTGCACATATGACCAGCAGAGGGCAGCAGAGCAGAGGAGAAGGGGGAGAAATCCAAGGAGGAGGTTGCTGCTCTCTGCAGCTTTCTCTCTCATTTAATCCAATGGAGAAAGCAGTCAAACCCTCACCTGTTTGAGCTTCCACTGTGCCAACATAGTTTTACCTACAAACCTCATTAAAGTTTTAAAAGAGTCACAAGACTTTGATCTTTAAGTCTTGTATTTACATGTGAAGTGAAGTTTACAAGTGAAATTTTGGCGTTAAATTTAAGATTGAATTGCAATTTGTGGAGTTCCTGTTGATTTTAGCCAAGGGGTATCAGTACGTGATTTTTATGTCTTGAGTACTACAATTCAGTTTTCCTTGCTTGTCTCTGTGACATTCCTGTGGGCCACAGCGGGCGCCTTTCTGAGCTGAGGTGGCCCATTTTTGGACTGAGGGGTTTGGTTTTTCCATTTTATCAAATTTTTCACCAGGCCTGATGTGCATGCCAAATTTGGTGAGTTTTTGAGCATGTTTAGGGGGTCAAATTAAGCCTCAAAGAGACATAATAATAATAAGAAAGAAAGAAACAGAGCAATAACAATCGGGCCCTTGCCCCTGGCCTGGGCTCAGATCCTAATAACAATGAGTCAATCACACTGATTTAATTGAAGCTAATTGTTGTCAAATGTTGCAAGAAATTGTAGTTAAAACAACATTATATATAACTCAAAAAATCAAACAATTGAAACAAATGACAATTAGACTGAACATCAGTGTGAGCAGTGATGCTGCTCAATGTGTTGGATCTGATGAAGCTCTACAGAAAGATGAAGTAACTTATTTCCCCATCCACATGCTTTTTTCTGCTTTGCTTATCTTTGTGTTTACCTTGTTCAGGTTTACACAAACTTTTCTGCTTTGTCACCACTGAATCTGATAAGAGTTTAAAGATAAATGAAGAAACATCTTTCACCATCAACATCCTCTTTTTCTGCTTGCCTATCACATTCATATTTTTTTTCTTTTTTAATTCAACAATTATTTAATCAGGTAAAGAATGTTTGAGAACAAACATGTAAATGAGTCAGGTTGGGTGGAAGAAGATGAGGTGTTAATAAAAAACAGAAGTAGGTGGATAAATTAATGTATATAAGAGCTGGTGGTTGTCTGGATGAGAACAACAGCAAAGGAGGACTGAAGCTCCACGCTGAGACCAAGAAGAGAGAAGATAATCC
>OOFC01042744.1:0-39039 GCA_900323345.1 Pseudochromis fuscus
AGACAGATTTGTGAACAATGTTTGAGAGAAATTGTAATATTGTGTATCTGGAATGAATTTTAGATCTTTGAGTCCATCTCATGACATATGGGAGCAAAAACAAAAGTGTTGCGTTTATATTTTTGTTGAGTGTATTTTTCCCCTAATACTGTAATAATTTTATTACGTCATAGAGTGAGTCAGTGATTTATGGATTAAGTGGCTTATTGCTTCAATTTACTAAATACATGTAGGATATTTGTTTTTGTCTTCATTATCTTAATTCAATCTTTCACATATGTGTTGTGATTATTAACACACAGTTCTATGTAAAAGTGTTGTTAAATATTAATCCAAACCTGGTGCGAGGGGTCAGCAGTCTAAGATTCAAAGTATTATACTACTGATCCATGAAGAATGTTTAGATTATTTATTAATAATTGCTGAGGCCTTTACTTACAAACTTTATTACAAGAGAGCTGATAATGAGCAGGTCATTTGAATCAGGTGTGTTGGAAGAGGGCCACATCTAAAACATGCAGGATGGAGGCCCTCAAGGACCAGGGACCACCCCTACTAGAGCTTCTACTGCCTAATAAATTAAAATTCAGATATTATTTGTGAATGCAAATCTGTACTCTCCCTCACCCTGGTACATACACTTACATGTATTTAATACTTGTCTAAGTACAGTACAGGCCTAAAGTTTGGACACACCTTCTCATTCAAAGCGTTGTCTTTATTTTCATGACTATTTACATTGTAGAGTAAAGTAAAGTAATGATGGCCACTAATTTTTCTTTAGTTAGCTGATTGGTTCTTGCCATAATATGTATTTTAACAGTTGTCCAATAGGGCTTAACCTGACTTCTGCACAACACAACTGATGGTCCCAACCCCACTGATAAAGCAAGAAATTCCACTAATTAGTTTACAAAGTAGTAATCAGACCAAACGGTGGCTATTTTGAAGAAACTAGAATATAAAACATGTTTTCAGTTATTTCACCTTTTTTAGTTCAGTACATAACTCCATGTGTGTTCATTCATAGTTTTGATGCCTTCAGTGAGAATCTACAATGTAAATAGTCATTAAAATAAAGAAAAAACATTGAATGAGAAGGTGTGTCCAAACTTTTGGCCTGTACTGTACACATACTTATTCCATCCTTTTTATTATTAAAAACATGGACTGCTACAGCGCTTTGGTTTTGGTTTTTTTGTACAAAAATGAGGACTCGGGACTTGACTTGGGTCTGATGAGACAAAACAAACTTCAGACTTCAAAAAATAAACATTCAGGGCTTTCCTGGAAAGACGTGATCTTTGAATACTACTTGTCGGATCAACACAGCAAAAGGGCTCCCTTTATAAAATGAGGTCATTTTACAAGTCAGCTTCACAGGCCCGAAAGAAAAAGACTTAAGAAAACTTGTGACTTCAATTAGACTTGTTTTGACATGTTGTGACTTGACACAGCTCTTGTATAACATATAAAGAAGGAATACTAAATATATCTTTACCCAAGGTTCCCTCGTCGGAAAAAAGGTGTAACAGGTTTGATTTTTGAAGTCATTTTAAAGCTGCTGAAATTCCACTTTTTTGAGTGAAAGATTTAAGAGAAGTAGTCACTGCACAGAGTCACAGTGGAGAACCGTGCTCCATCCTCAGAAAGCCCTCGGTTCATTCCTTAGAATGATGTTAACTGTCCAGGAAGCTCGGGTACAGAGCCCTCTAGCATACACAAGCCGTCCCTCGCTGGCTCTCTGTGGGAGGCAGTGAGGCCACGAGCACAGAGCGACCCCCGCTGACTCCCTAATCAAAAAAAGAGTCGAGGTTCTGACGGGTTCTACTAGCCACCTGGACCCCTGCTTGTCTGTGCCTCTGTTTCTGCTTTCCCGTGGCTGTGTGAGAGGGCATGAATTATTAACCCGGCTAAAATAAAAAGCTCTGCTTCATCCAGGCCTCCTGTAGCCATGAATAATGGAAGAGGCAGCTCAACTACAGGCGTTTGGTGAGTCAAACAGTGGACCGTGATGGATGGCTAAGGGCCTACTGCGTCCCCCCCTCTTCACCTAGCATCCACTTCAGGTCCACCACACCCTGAAACCCAAAACACACGTCCAGATAACCTCTATTAATCTCTAGAAGTGCTACAGCTTGAGCCCTCCTGCCCTGCTTCAGCACATCCCACTCGACAATTTTGCTTCCTGGAGGGATTTTTGTTTGTTGTTTGTTTGTCTTTTCTCTGCTGCCTTGTCTTTGTTTTGCTTCTCGCTGGCACTTCAGAAGTCATATGCAAGCTTGTTCAAAGGCAGGGCCGACTCAAGCCGGCTATCTCTTCCTCTTAATACTAAAGCACTGAGGAGGAGATGGATACTTGTGAGCTGGATTTCTGCTCAGTCATCAGCAATGTTTTATGATTTTCCAGAGGCTATAATTTCCCACTTGCACCAGTGAACTCACTGGTGTACAATCACACCATTAGAGAAGTGATAATTGTTTTTCCTTTCCTGGAGCTGTCATGTGCTGCAGGATTTCATATCTCCTTTGCTGACTGACAATAGTCTCCTCATGATAATCATACTTCTATATTTATGGTTAGTTTATTTCTGATTTCATCATGTTAAAGAAAATATATCTCACTCAGACTTTCTCATCCCTGTAATTCAGATTTTTGTGAAATTATACAGCAGGTTAATGCAGAAAGAAGACAATGTAAATGTATACCGTATTTTCCAGACTATAAGTCGCTACTTTTTTCTGACGCTTTGAGATTAAACACTGGTGTTTCTCATGTATTGGCGGCACAAAGCTTGTTGGCTTTGTACAAGCTAGCAAGCTCCGTGCCGCCGATACATTTAGCGTTGTCACATCAGACCCGCTCAGAGCGGACCACATGAAACTGTTCGAACAAATTCAATAGCGGCTTATAGACAGGTGCGCTCAATAGTCTGGAAAATACGGTATTTGACAAATCATGAGTATTCAGAAATAATGACACCTATCCTTGATATTCTTAAGGGATTCTTTTGAATCGCACAATTAAACATCTAAAGTTTATTTTGTGATTATTAATAAGGGAGGAGAATAGGCATTAAACTACATAATATTTTTAGGTCCTTTTCAATCACATACAACTGAGGAAGCCTCTTGAGTTGTAGGTGAAACATCTTCAAGAATCTTCCTACATTAAGTCCAGTTGCCCTGACTTAATGTTACTTAGATCATCGTCAGGAGTTTAGATGTGAGCAAACAAATTGTACCAAGAGGACACAATGAACCACAGTCTCAACCATAAATGGACTAAACAACATGTCTTATAACACCTTAAAATATATATATATATATATTTGGCTTCAGTCCTGACACATGAACGAGGAGGCCTTGGTTTTCCTCTGGGAGCAGCTTCACTGAAACATCCTCCTCTGTCCCACCGGCTCCTGGATTTCAGGATACCTGATCTACATGGCTCAACCAAATTAGCAGCTTAAGTAAAATACAATAAACCGCAACTGTAGTTAGACTTCTACAACAAAATGGGTCTGTAGCTAAATAGATAGCTGAACTTAACTCACCCCTTTCTAGTGTTGTAAGCCGATCGCTTCAAGACACACTTCACTGACTCTCCCCTGTGAGTCACATCTTCCTCTCCTGCTGCCTCTTACTCTGCCTACTCTGCTCTGCACTCATCTGAAGTTAATAAAAAAATCTTTCAGCACTCTCTTTAACTCGTGTTTCTTTCTTCTACCGAACCCTCCTCCATCATTCCAGGGTCACATTTTGTTACAAGTATTTTTCTAGGCCATGAATTTGTAGTCATTTTGTTGGCTAAAAAAAATCTTGTGAATCTGTCACTGTTATATATAATAATTTATTAATACCCCATGCTTTCTCACAAACAGAGACGTATGTCATAAACTTTGCCCACCTTGGTTGTCTTAACTTTGTTTCCTGTACTGCAGCTCCATCCTTTGAGGTCCGGCAGCACTTTACACTCTTCCCCATCCATACAGGGATGCATCTGGCACCACCACTTCTGTGCAACTATGGATGCTGTGAGGAAAAAGAAGAAAAACAGTGTAAAGGGAAAAAAAAAAAAGGAACCCAGTACTGCAACCAATTAACAACCTGCTGTTTGAAGGTGTAGCCTGGTTCAGCACTGGCTAAGGCAACAACAAGCGCCTTTGGCACCTATGTACATCCCTGCCATTGAAGGGAGCGTCTTGATCTCTGGCTGACAGCGGAGACCTGTCAGTCCCGCCCCGGCCTGTTTCAGGTCTGAATTACTCTGCACGGGTCAATGTCAAGCTGGCAAGTGTTGTGAGCAGGTGCATTCGGTGTGTGTTTGTATGTAGGAGGAGTAAGAAAGCAGGCGGCAGGCTGGCTTGTCAAGGGCTTATGCTGCTTTGAGGAGGCCTACCGGGGAGAAGCAGCTTCCCCTGACATTTCTAAAGCAAAGAAAGAACTGTCAAAATCGAGGAAGCCCCTGTCAGAGCTATTACAGTGAAAAGAGGAGATCAGGATCGATTCACCTGTAACTGAGGCCACTTTTGACATGATATTAAATGACCTGGCCTTCTGTCTGCTCCGCTCAACGTGTCTGATAAAGCCTCAACAGCAGACAAAGACCCGAGTGAATGAACTGGTGGGTGATTTGATTTTGAAGATTACGAAGCGTTCGGGTTACACAACTGCAGGCTCACGAAAATCTCGACAATGTATCTTTCCCCGTCTTTCATACAATAAACCTCTCGTAGCCAAATGATCAGTGAAAAAAAGGCTCCAGAGGCCCGGTGACAGGTGTGACAGTTTCGCACCGTGCCACATTTCTACCCTAATCAGAAGTCGGGTCTCAAATCATTACCAAAACTGTAATGAGAAGGCTGGCGTACCGTCTACACAAGATGGAGCCGCTCTCGTTGTTCCCGCCACCTGTCCGGGGAAGCAGGAGCATTTGACAGTCTGGGATCTCTCCTCGATCTTGTTCTTGTTGCAGCATCGGTGTGCAGCAATTACCTCACAGGTTCCTGCTTTCACATGAACTGGAAGCACAAACACACACAGTGGTTAGAAAGCATGTGACGACTTCCTGCAACAGTCAGGCCACAATAACAGCAAACAACCCGGTTACAGTGTGGTCTGTATACACTCTGTGTTATTGCTTTAATGTGTGCATAAAAATATGTTTGTTTGTTTTTGGGTTTAAATGAGAAGGCTTGTGTTGTATATTTTTTGGATAGTTAAAAATCACAATAAAATAAAAACAACACTTCTCTTGACTTTCTGACTTCTCTATTATGTTTGTACTAAAGTGTATTTTTTTATTGGTCACAAATGCATAGTTTAGCCCAAACAGACACTTTAGCCTTTAGCAAACACCTCACCCTGGGTACGTAGTTCACACAGACTGGATTTAGGACAAAGCTGCCGTGGCGTCACTCATTGGTTTGTGAACTCACAGTTTGAAGCCAGGAGTTTGGTATTTGAACATAGGGAGGACTGAGGAGGCGGGTCTGACCTTTGAACTGATGACACTGAGTAGGAGACTTGACTTCAGGGCTAGTCATTGGAGACCTGGCTGGTCAGTCAAACTAACCACACCCCTAAATATTCCTCTTGTTGAAGCTTAATATCTACTTAATGATGGTTTTTTAATGAGAAGAGTTGCCTTTATCTACTGACATCTGAATGACTTGTGGAAAAAATGTATTGACTGAGGATTTCATGTTTGAAAATAACCATTTCTGAATTGAACTCAACTGGAGCCAGCATCTAGTGGCCATCGGGGGTATTGCAATTGTTTGTACTTCCACATTACGGTTACTTTATCCATTTCTACATACAGTGCATGGTAGGTCATTTGTTGGTGGTAGGATCAGCTGAAAACAGTGCTTACATTCATAGTGATGAATAAACACAGTACTGAGTAACAGTGTAACTTATAAATGTGTTTTTAAAGATTTTTGGTCAACAACTGAGGTCTTTGGCAGGAATGAATAAACTATATCAACCTTTGGCTTGATTGACAACACTTGGGAGATTCATTGTTTTTCTTTATTAAAATTTCAGGATGAAGCAATACTTAGCCTTTACCCCCCTGTTTCCAGTCTTTGTGCTAAGCTAACCCGCTGCAGGTGGTAGCTCCGTATTTACTGAACAGATATGAGAGCTACATCAATTTTGCAGGAGAACAAATGAGCACATTTCCCCAAATGCCAATGTATTCATTTAAACAAGATGCACAGGCTTGTTTTGAACTGTGTGCTGGCAAGTATCCAACTAATAAATCTATTTTACCACTCATTTCTAAAATGAATCTCCAGCGTTCATGCTTAGGGTGCTGAATCCCCATCAGCCAGTCATGCATTATGCAGAGATCCAAAGAAGCTATTCATACAGTGCAGAACACACAGTGCTGAGAAAATGTTCAATAGAGATGATCACTAAGAATCGTGTTTTGTCAGTTTATAAATCAGGCTCTACAGAAGGTCAAAACTGTTTTCTTCAGTAGTGTGCTTCCATGCCTCTGTCAGGATGGGAATTAGACTAATTTCTCAGTGAAGTCTTGTTTCAAACCACCAAACACAATGGCTACTCCAAATCCAGGTCATCCCTCAGGTGGAGGAGCCCGGCTCTGAGCCCCTGAGCAGCCCCACCTGTCCACATATCCTTGACTAACATAGTTAATCCACTAACCCTGCACCCCAACCAGAGGACAAGAACAGGAGTTCTCCATCGGGTCCATCTAATGTAATTAATTACGTAACATCTAAAACATGCACACTTCAAGAAAATGACTTGATTAACATCTCTAAAGTGCTAATATACGTGACAGAACATTACTATATCAATTACAAGGACACCGGTTTCACTGCCATTAGCTTGGGTGAAACATCAATACTGCTCTCTATTTTATATTCATTACTTTTTCTGCATAGAGCCATCACAATTCTCAGCATGTTTGTGTATTTACACACAACAATCAGGATTGGATGGGTAAAAAAAATAAATAAAAAAGGCATCTGAAAACTTTTGACATTCCTTTCAGATAAGCCTTAATTACGCCTGTAAAGATTTTCAATTTGGAACTTGACTTGAAAATAGATTGCAGCGAGCTTCCATCTTCCCATTAGCTAGCAATCCAGAAATCTCATCTACAACATTAAAAACATTTTGCTTCCAATCAATAAGCTGCTATTCACATTCCCACAAAAGGCAGGACAACAATTGCCGATTGAGTGCTTTTCAGCGAGCAGAAACTTACTGATGCAAAAACAGGTCAGGCTCCATGCCCTTGATGTGATTATCTTTAAGCCACCAGCCACCTCTGGTCAAAGTTAATTTCAAAAGTTGGAATAGCTTGGATAGAATATTCAAACTTTGTTTAAGAGATAGATGCGCATGGACAACAGGCAATCACAAGAGGTGCAATGGGCAAAGACAATCATTGTAAATCACCTGACTGTGAAGGGAAACACATACAGGGTTTGCTGTCAGTGTCCAGAAAGGGATCCCCAAATTTAACTGTCCAGTCATTACACATCTCAAATAAAAACTGTCATGTAATAGGATGAGAGCTGCCCACACTCCCTCAATGTAATGGAATTTATTTTTTAAAAAGTGTCACTAGATGTCACACTCAGAGCTTTCAAAATGTGTTGCACAATGATGCGCTTCATTCAAGTAGTTTTGCTGAGTACGCCCACTCTGCCGTGATGTGGAAGAAATAGAGGAAAGAAAGCTACAGCACTGAGTCGGGTCTGGTCTGGGACTCTGGACTCATTAAGGTGCAGGAAGCGGCTGGCTGGCGCTGCCCGTGTGGAGAGAACTGCTGATTAAAACTGGAGCTGCTGGCCAAGGTCGCTGACTCTGGGGCTGGACCCAAAAACACCATGCAGTGAGGAGAGGATGAGAGGTCGCAGAGCAGGGCGTGGTGGTCAGCCCAGTAACGATCCATATGAGAAGGAACAATCATGAACTGTCTGACCACTGCTATTACTACACACTGATTATGGAGTCTGGGAGACAATGGAAGTAGAGAAAGTTTACTGGGGAAAAAAATGGACAAAGAAGCTATAATCAATAAAACAATATAAAATCATTCACTTTGTAATGTTCTTACCTCTGCCAAGGAGGTAATGTTGTTGTTTGTTTGCTAGCAACACAAAATCTACTGAACAGATCTCGAAACAATCTATTTGAGAGATAGAGTTATACCCAAGGAACAAATGATTACAGCTTGGAAAAGCTCAGAGGATCAAATTATATTGGAAAAGACTCCAAGAAAATCTCTAGTGATTATAACGGGCCAGTGTTTTAAAAAGATACTGTTGTTATTTCACCACAAGAGGGCAACAGTGTTCAGTCTTTGGCACCAATAAAGCTGCAGATGTTTGTGCTGTCTATGTACTTGTTCATTTTTAGCTGGTAGTAGCTGTATGAAGTGTGAAAGGACATGCGGAGGAAGTGACATTAAATAGGTTTCAAAGAGTATGTCCATGAATTGTTTAATGTAGGTTTTTAAACATTGGAAATAGTGAGCAAACACTTAGCTGAGTTTAGTATGAAGCCTATAAAAATGAGGAAACAGCTTGTCTGGCTTGGCCAACAGATAACGAAACCTACAAGAAAGCCTAAAGTTCAGTAATTAATGTGTTCTGTCTCATTTTAAATTCATATACTTATGAATATATTTTCTGGACTATTGAGCGCACCTGTCTATAAGCCGCACCTGTCTATAAACCGCTATTGAATTTATTCGAACAGTTTCATGTGGTCCACTCTGACCGGGTCTGATGTGACGATGCTAAATGTATCGGCGGCGCGGAGCTTGCTAGCTTGTAAAAAGCCAACGAGGGTTCAAAGCGTCGAAAAAAAATAGCAGCTTATAGTCCGGAAAATACAGTCCTGTCAAACAGTTCCTAATGAGCCTGCATTATTAAGGGAACTCATTGGGCCTGGACATGTATATTATGATTAGTTTTCAGTCCAAACATAGATGATACCCTAAAGAGCTGCAGCTGAGGGCAGGTCAAAGGTCAGTGTTTCACACAAGGACAAATCTCAGCAGAGCCACGATGACCACTGAACCTTTGATGCTGTCTAAACACCATGGTCACCCTGTCACCGTGTTCACACTACAAACCGGCTTTTTTATGACATCAATGGGAGCAACTGAGTGTGAAAGTCGTAAAGTGTAAAACATCCATGCAGGAGAGAGGTGGCTCATTGTCTGGTCTGTGTGTGAATATCCAGGTAGCTGCATAAATGGCTCCCAGGCCCGGTGATCAATACATTTCTATTAAAGCACTAAGGACTGCCATCAGTTTGGATCAGCAAGCACCCACGTCAGCAGGAGGGAGAGATGAGAGACAAAGAAAGGTGAAAGGAC
Organism: Pseudochromis fuscus; assembly: GCA_900323345.1. Taxonomy (NCBI): domain Eukaryota; kingdom Metazoa; phylum Chordata; class Actinopteri; family Pseudochromidae; genus Pseudochromis; species Pseudochromis fuscus. Next base: position 9,373 of record OOFC01042744.1, read on the forward strand.
AGAGACCACTAATGAGAACTGGCACAAGGCCCAACCCCTCAACCAATCAATAGCACTCTAAAACAAAGCACTCTGCTCTACAATCATATTCATCAATCCCTGATTGATAAATGCTAATAAGTAACTAGAACCTACACAGAGGCAGAGAAGAATAAATAGGGAAACTGGCCTTGTTCTACTCTTTTTTTAAAACAACACCTGCTGCACGCCTGGAGAAGAAATATTTAAATCTGTAGTAATTTATTAGTCCAACAAACACAAAGTGTTTATTCAGAGGACTGGGTTTGTCAGTTTGTCTTCTAGCTTTATTGATTAGGATTAAGACTGGGTCATAAAACATGAACCCTGAATCTATAAACTGTCACATTTAAGTTGACAATAATCAAAGAAAATATATTTTTTGTTTTTATTACATCAGCTGTATTGTGTTGCCCAAGACAACACTAGTTTGTCAGCATGGACATAAACTAATAAATCACATGTTTTGTAACAAGTCAAACAGACAAAAATGTGACAAATGAGTGTCACTGACCACATGTGAATGTGGTGGAGAGAAATAACTTTAAGAACTTCAACTATAGCAACATCACTCACTGTTTAGTCTGTAATTATGAGTAATTCAGTCAGAAAATCAATCACCACTGAAGCAGTGGCAGTTACTTCTTAATAAAACTGTAATACAAATGATTTGGCTGATTAAAAAGGATCTGTTTGTATCTGGTTTTGCTCATCAACAGAAACAAATACATAACCCTGCAAAACATAATTTAGGATATTTAAATGCTGTGTGCAGGCCAGCAGTGAGGGTAACCATGCATGCACACCTTTAAGATGAAGACAACTAGTTATCTTGTTTGTCTCGTTGTTGCTGATATCGCCTGCATGCAGCAAAGTGGAAGACAAGATGTTTCCTTTATTTATAGACAGAACAGGTGACTTTAATGTGGGAGGACACAACTTATGCACAAGCATATTTTCACTATTTAATTTAGCTGCCAGCTAAATTTCTTCAGTCTTTCTTCAACTTTAACAACATTATACTGCAAAAAACAGTAAAATAAATGAATAAACTAGAATTAATAGAAGAGTTACTTAATTACTTTACTGAAATTGACAGCAATAAAGCACATCATCAGATCAATGTATTCCAACAGAGGCAACAAAAGAGCTGCACGCACTGTTTGAAAACTGATATCAAAACAAAAAAAACAACCAAAGGATGGCATTTAGCAGAGGTTTTAAAATCAGATTAACCTGAACTGAACTAGTTGTGTCTAAATGAACCTGACAAGCAGTTAGCGAGTCAGTCAATTATCCCATTTTTAAAAACTACTGTGCGACACACTCTGAAGTTCACAGCGCTCTGCAGAAGTCTGTGTGCAACATCTAAAAGTGGAAAATATGAACCTGTCATTGCTTTTATGAGGGTATAGGCCATTTCAATTTAAAAGACTTTTGCAATGTGTGAATCCTCTGATGCAAAAAAAGGAAGAGTTGAAGGATGCACCCTCCTTTCAGCTTGCTTATTTTACCTGTCACTTTGCCCACTGGCTTTGACTTTATATCATGCTTTTTCACAGAGGCATTTGCTAACGTGATGACAAAAGGCAGGCAGGAAATAGAGAACCATAGCCCCCGAGTTTATTTATAAAGCGTGGTTATGAGGTTTTTTTTCTTTTGCATTTGGAAGGCATTTTGTTTTTCACAAATACATTTTTAGATTGTAAAAGAGTTACATAAGGCAGGGAAATTGAGCAACATCTCTGAATTCAACCGGTTTATTTCAACAGCTGCCAGTCACATTCACCCACAACAAAGAGACCTGGATGGATTAAACAAATAACTCTGTCTCTATAAGCCTGTATATGAATAAATTATGGCAGAAAATGATATATCCACATTTTTTTTTTTAAGTATAGACTGTGTGTGCACACTGTAAAAACTTTGCTCTAAGTTACTGTGATTTCCTTTTCAGTATTTATTCATTTATTCATTTATTCATTATTGTTGCATTGTTTTTTTATTACATTGGTACTATTATATTTTTATTTTACTGTACTACAACTGTTAATTGCAGTTTGGCTTCATTTACTTTAAAAAAGACATTTTAAAACCATACATTAGGAATCTGATTGTTGGACAATGCTGTGAACCATAATTTCTGTTTTACCCATTTACACAAGAACATTTGTCCTTAAAATGTGCTTAGCTAAACAGAAAAAAATAAAACAGAAAACAATACAAGCATCAGCATGTGTTTTGTTGTTGTGTTTCAGCATTATTTGGATAATGAAATATTATAATATCATAATATAATATTTTTCCTGCCCACCAATTCTTGGTGGAAAACCAGTTAAACAGTCGTTACACATATTATTGTAAAGTACTATTCAAATGACAAACAACAGTTACAGTGCAGTGTTGCTGTTCTCTGCAAAATGTCACTTATGTAGGCCACCTATACATTTACTGTAGGATGTAATTTGTCCTACAACCTAAAATAAAACAGGTCTGAGCTCAGAGAGTCCTTGAGAAATTCCACTAGAGACTGAACCTCATGGGTCAGTGCTGTACACCCGTTTCTGTGCGGAGACCTGTTGCCATTCACCAGGTAACGTGCACTCCTGTTGTCCTTATCACAGACCCGATCATATGGGTTAGAACAAAACCACAGGTTGCTCTCAGCTCCTACAGCAATCAAACAATTGATCAAACATGCAGGTCGGGAGGCATCAAGAACAACACAGTGTTCCAGCTGTCAGCTGCATGACTGGCTATATCAGCCTCACCTGGCCAGTCAAGCACAACATACAGTAATAGAAGCTCAGCGGGGGGATACATGAAAAATAGAAGCGTGCTGTTCATTCTAATGCTGACAGGGAGACTTAACTGACTGCAACAACCCAGAATCACAAAGACTTCATGGGCAGAGATGGATGCACAAGACGTTTCGTATGTCACAGTGACATTGAGGAGCTATTCCATCAAAGAAATAACAAAATAAAAAATCCAGCTTCTACTAGATATCTGTTACAGGTCTTTGATGAAGTCGAAAAAGAGTCTGTCATTGAGATGAAATTATGTAAGAACTCCTGCAATAGAGTAATTTTCTTTGTGCATTTCTTTAAAAAAAAAAAATACACCAGGAGACATTTGTCACATCTCCAGCTAAATTTGTGTTTATTTTTAAATAATATGTTTGTATGTTTTATGAGACTGAATGTGCAGAGGTGGTGTGGCCCACCTTCACAAAAAGCACTACTTAACAACACAAAGCACTCATTAAAGTCAATAGCCATCATTTAACCACCACACAGGGGACACCAGAGCGTTTAGTGTGACATCGACACACTTTTTTTTATCAGAAGTGATAAAAACTGATGGCCCTGGAAGTTGTCGGGTAAACAGGTACAACCTGTGAAAACCAGTCAACATTTCTGCACAGCATGGATGTGCCACAACAACAGTAAGTGTGTTGTGCATATGCAGCTTATCACACACCAACAAAATCCATTTCTGCTTTCATGCCAGCTAAAGGGAATAAGCAGTGCAGATATGTCAAGTACAATCCATATTAAAAGTAAGTGTGAAAACAAGTGTGATTTTGCCTTCTTCTTGGCTTGGAGCAGCTACTTCATGGAGTCTCATTAGCGCCATGTGGTTGCCAGGCAACCAGGGGGAGAAACTGGGAAGTTACTGGGCCAAGAAAAAGTCCTGCACAAAGCATCCTTTTTGTTTGGATTAAACAAACTATATCCAACTATTGACTATTAACTAGTGAGACAGTCAGGTTAGCTCATTACCCTGAGTCCAGTATCAACTGAGCTAGTACGATGCTAGCTTCAGCTGAGTGCTATAGATTTTTCTATCTGACTCCCGGCAAAAAACATGAACTACATTTACTGCCCATAATATTTATTATTAATGTACCTATGTGTCATATTGTCTGTTAATGTTAATAACGACTGGGACTGATATGATGCACCTGCTATGTTCACAGTGTGATTCCAGCAGGAACTTTTATTGACTGTTACAAACCTTTTGTATCTCCACTGCCAAATAATGGAGACAAAAAAAGTCTTGAACAAAATATATACTGGCCAATGTTATACCCCAACTCTCATTATTGATATCAGAATTGATCCAGTATTTATGAGGAAAACATCACAGGAAAATATTAATTTAGGAAAATATTCTTGTTCTACTTTATCACTGAAATTTGAAATTGTCCTTTCAAATTTCTCTATTGTTGAGAATCTACACAAATGACTGATCATTCTTACAACTGATAAATAGTTTTTGTTATTATGTTACTACTGTCATTATTGCAAACAAAAATGAAAATTCAAATACAAATATTTTTTAAATCTTCAGTAAATCATCATCAGGTAGTGGAATAGCTTGTATTGTTCGATTAAATATACAATCAAATATACTTTTTCAAGGGGGTCATGATGAATTTATCACCAAACTACTACATGATAACTCAGACAAGACACAAAGTCTTGAATATCAATGACATGACATTAGAAATGTTCAGATTATACTGTTACCTGGTTACTTCCAGCAGTCTGAGGCTGATTCGGTGACAACAGAAACGCTGCTACGTCAAAAATATAAAGCACAATATGATTTCTTTATTAATGCTTCAAACAAAGAGGAATCAACACTTCTACAGTTATCAGCAGTGTACACCCTGCACGCCGTCTCAGGAAGCTGAGACTTTGTGGAAGGAAAAACATAATTACTGACGTTCATTACAGCTTAAACATAATAATTACACCAATCACACGGCAATTTACAGCAAGTCACAGAACCTGCTCTTCTCAACGCCAAGTGCAGAGATAAAACAAACACACTTGACAGACCGCGCTAACCTGGAGGCTGACTTGAGTGCCCAAAAATGTTCAGTCGAATTAGCGTCAAACCAAATGTTATTTCCCGGCCATCATGTTGACATGAACAGATGTAGCCACCTGACATGAAACAAACTTCTTTATCCACTAGGGCATAAAGCAACAAGTCCAGCTTCACTAGGCTTTGAACACAGGAGGACAGAGAGCAAAATATACAGTGTGTTTTTTTCTGTGTCATCCAGCGTGCTGCCAGACGGCCTTTTTCAGTCGGGGGATGCGGAGGCAGATCAAAACACTGAAAACAGAGTCACGTCCTGGCCACAGGGCCTGACCGCAGAAACAGCAGCAGCCATAAAAACAGAGGTTGTAGGCCATAAAATGGAGACACCCTATGAATTAATAATGATTCAAATCATCCTGTTTGCTCCAAATGCCGATAACCCATTTTGGTCGACTCAAAAAGCCTCTACATGCTGAACACAACTAACTGCAGCATATTTTCCAGGTACAGAGCGTTTGAAGGACCACAGCTGCCAACCCTCCACAGCCAAACGCTCATTAAGAGGAGACGTGAGCAGGCATTAAAAATACATCCAGCTAAAAACAATCCAAATGGCCACATTAAAAAAAAATCTGTTAATGTGGCAGCAAAGTCACCAGAGACACACTGAGGTATCAGTTTATGAAACATTCATTCCTCCTGCACCGAGAGAAACACGAGGCGATCTCTCACAAGACCAGTGTTTAACTGGATTACCATATTTAGAAAAGACTGACTCATTTCTATCCAATTGTAAACCTGCTGAGCTGGCAATCAGAAAAAAAACCCACTCACATCTAAGAGACTGAATTAGGAGTTTAGCCGAAAATAATATTTTCTGCCTGAGAGTAATACTCAGATTTCTGACCATGATGAATATTGGTCACAGATAACGTTTATCTCTCCTCCTGGATTGTTGAGATAAAACAAATGTGGACTCTGGCAAGAAGATGATTAAGACAAAAAGAGGGCGAGTCTCCAACAGCTTTATAAACAAAATAAAAATTAATGTGAATGGAGACACTCGCAGAGAATTATCACCAAACTCTGCAGCCTCCCCTTGTTGTTGTTGTGTTTTTTTGCCACCATAGTTCACTGGCACCTCAGCTTCAGAAGGAACAGTCAGATATTTGCAGTAAAAACAAGCTGAAATACAAACTCCGTCACACAATCTGCACAGCGCCAGACACACAAGGTTAGCGACTAGCTGGTACACAGCAGAGCCAGATATCTCCCAGTTGATGGAGAGCATAAACAGACTCAAAAGGAGTATGTACTTGAATTTAATTTTGCCAGCTGAACAGAGACATGACTAATATTGAATGTTAACAAATGTTACGTCATGTTTACTGGATGTGTGAACAGACAACTAACACAGTCACCATATCAATTTATAGGACAACAGTGTTGTGTCAATGTTGTGTTTACAGCTTGATGCACTGCAAGTAGCCAAAGAACATGAAAAAAAGAGAAAAATCTGTTATTGCTGCTTTAAATTGAACAGAAAATATCTGAAATTTCTCCAGCTAATGACGCAAACTGTAGAGCAAATCCAACAGGGGTCAATTTGTCTGCTGATCTCAACAACTAGTGTCATCATTAATGTAAATAAACTACATTAGTGAGAGAAGAGTTTCCAAGAAATCAGAGTTTCTGTTTTTCTGTTCAGTCAAACTTTACAATCTGGAAAGCAATGACAAAAAAACAGTTTTGTTTTTGACACAGACATGTGGATGCATTAGTTTATCTCAAATCTTTACAACAAAATGGGGAATAACATGTTATTATGAAGCAAAAAATATGAGAACAACACCCAGGCTGACAAATACTGGACTTTTCCCTGAAGAGTACTTGCCGTATGGTGCGTTCAGTTGTTCAGTAATCCTGTGAGAATAACCAAATCAAAAATCAAGCTAATTATAACCCAACTGCAACAGGAAGCTTTGCAGATACAATATGAGAGCCGCATGGAGACTCTCAGTCACTGAAAAACAGTGAAAGTATTACTTGTTCATCTGTCTTTATTCTCACAGGCCAGTGTCTTTGTCAAAGAGAAGAATTTTCTTTTCTTTTTTTAATCTTTTACTCACTGAGGACAATCTTTAGAGAGAGAGAGAATATAGAAACAGATGCGTGAGCTCTCACATTCCCAGAGTGTATGCTTTAGTGGTTTAGATGAAGTCCATGTCAGTACCATTCATCTGGCTGCCACAATGTAAGAGCCCACCACTGACTGATCAATTGGAGTCCCTCAAGGAATCATACAGCCTTATAAGTGAAAGGCTACTGAAGTTATTAAATCCAGGGACAGCAGCGGTGGCGGCAGCGGGGAGGCAGAAAAAGACTTATACACAGACTCAAAGCCTTCTGCAAAGAAAGTGTTGTCTTGACACAGTTACTCATTCTCCAGACAGCCTCTGAAAATGTAATAAAGGATGTTCAGACAGACCATCAAAGACCCATTATGGTCTTTTTCTCATTTCATCACATGTGATTTTCTGCCACTTTTAGCGTATGATGCCGTATGTTCATTTTTCATCATCTCATCTTAACAGTGCAAGATCCAATATGAGGCATTTTTCGACATTCTTCTTTCTTGTGACCGACTATGAGAACTTCAATGAAAACAGCCTGACATTCATATCCTATTTGTGTCTACCAGCACATGTATTTTCATATGCATTCAGACCCAGAAACACTTTCTTTATTTTTAATCTAGTTGAAACCCTTTCAACTATTTTTAAAAAAGGAGAAGATACATCCTGGGCATTATGATGTTATGACTTTTGTTTCAAAAGGCACAAACAGCAGCTAATTACCACTGGGACTGTACAATGTTCACTCAACTATCATTCAGTCCTCTTGCTTTGGCTTTTCTGTTTTATTCAGTCAAGTGATTGGCAGATTAACACGTGTAGGATAACGATACAAATGGTCAAAGGTTTTTATTTTGGAAAGGAAAACATTGCAATTTTAAAATCAACTCAAGTGTAATTTTTTGTTTTGCCCTCAGTTAAATGGCTCTCAACTGTCTCATCTTGACTCTCACAGTGTTCTCCAATCTGTGTAAAAATATACAAAAATGAAAGAAATGAAGAGGAGAGGAAGACATTTTAAAATAAGCTGATATTAGTATTCACATGCAACATCTTTCACTCACAGTCAGATTACATGTGTTGAGTTATTTTCTGTGCTATTGGGACTTGATGTGAAACCAAATGATGCAACAGAGAATTAATATTCTTACATATTGCACCCTGGGAAAAAAGAACAGAAAGTGTTTTTGTTACTCAGCTCAATGTGGATTTTTTATTTCATACAATAATCTTAAGCAAATGACACCATCTGCATGAAGACTGATTTTTTCATATTGCAATATTACTTGATGGCATAATAATAATGTTACATGGGTACGACAAGCAATAGAATTTTTTGTCTTTGTTATTATATTGTACAGACAACTTTCTTTCACAAATTACATTTTTATTAAATTGCTTTTGCAAACATGTTTCTGTGGAAATACAATACTGATCATGAGGCAGACAAAGCATAAGAGTTTAACACAGTGAGCATATAATTTGTACCTTGTTATGGGGACTAAGAAACGGTGGAGTGTTGGGCAATTTTTTTTTTTTTTTAAGTTAATGTAAATGTAAGTGTGTTAACAAAACCACACATTTGGGAAAGATGCTGGTTTTATGTATTGAAATAAAACTGTGGGTTTAATCCAAAGCTTCATGGTTTAATAACTCACCAACAGCAAACTGTTTACTTAAAGGGTAAATGGAACATAAATACATGCATAGGTTGATAGTTTGTGATGTTGGGAGGCTATAGGAAAGAATTCAGGCATATTTGATCATTTTTAAAAAAGTTGTGAGTGTTTTTGTATGACACACCTAACGCTACTGCACTGCCATGATGCAGTCTAACTCACCATGTGCAGAGTCCACATGCTGAGCCCATATGATGTCAGAGCATTGCAACCAATCAGAGAAATGGTTGAATTTTTCTGATTGGTTGAAAAGCTCTGACATCCTATGGGTTCATTTAAATGGTAAAAGGTAAATGATTTATATAGCGCTTTCCTGACCTAGGCTAGGCGCTTTACAAGGCAGCTCATTCACCCATTCACACACACACCAATGGCTACCGAGCTGCCATGCAAGGCGCTAGCCAACATTGGGAGCAACTTAGGGTTCAGTGTCTTGCCCAAGGACACTTCGACATGTGGATGGGAGGAGCTGGGGATTAAACCCACAACCTTACGATTCACAGGCGACCCGCTCTACCACCTGAGCCACAGCCGGCGTGCAAATCTGAAATGAAAGCCTTCATGAAATCGTCCATGACGGGGGAAATCTGACTCAGAGATGCAAACATTAGTAGCATGAGCTCTTTATTTCTTAAACAATCCTGTGGATCATAAGTGTATGTCTTCAGTATTTTCACCATTGGTTTTCTATTCTTTTTACCTTGACTATGTGTTAAAGCAACCTAAATATATCTCATACAATATGCTGTGGTACATATTGTAGGCAATACTCTGTAAAGCTCTATAGGAAAGTAAACTGGTTCTCTATAGGATCACACTATTTAGGAGATATGGTTTCCAGAGCAAATGCTGTATCTCATGTTCACATCAGGAACTGACAAACTCAACAGAACATTAAAACCTGGGTTTATGTGAATTGAAAATCCTCACATCCTGGAAGAGATGAACAAGATCTCCAAAACTAAATGTAACTTCTGTGTCCAATAATTTAGATGCAGGGTAAGCAGCAGCATGCTTAAATCTGGGTTTCCTAAAAGCACGAGCAATAGCTTCATCGTCGCCGTCTGCGTTGGGCTCCACAGAGGCAGACAAAAGAGAAGCTCGAGATCCTCTACTCCCATCTCTGGTCTCTCATCTGACATGCACACATGCTGGTTATCTGTCAAGCGGATGTCATGTCTGCTCTAAACGGCTGCCATCTCCGCTCTCCAACTGGATTCCCATGTTTTTCATCTCGAGCAGATTCCACTGATGCCTTTCAGAGCTGAGTGACAGGCGCAGTGTCATGAAACACAGAGGATTGGCTCGGCTAAAAGGGGATGAGGGTCCCCCGTTAAACTGTACATTTCTGTAACAATGACACAAGCACAATGATCTGAACTGCAGACAGATCCATCTTCATTAGGCGGAGGAGACGACAGACTGCGTTTAAAGCAGAGCAACAAGCGCAGTCTGAAAATAAGAAGAATGTCTAGCTTCAAATTATTCATAGCTGAGGATCAGAGATTATTCTCCTCTAAATCAAACTGTCATGTAATTACATTAACAATGCTGCTAACTGAGAGGTATATTTAACCAGTTGCTCTAAATCAAACCTTGCCCTGGAAAACAATATTATCTCGTTAGCGGTGAAGCAGCCACCGGCACTGATCCCTTGTTGAATTGCGGGCCGCTGGAGGACACTATTAAAGGAGCATCTGACCCGTCCACCCACTGACAGCTCAATATAAATGTTCCTCTTTTTAATAGACCATCTTGCTGAAAAATATGTCGACAAACCTTTTAAAAAAGCCATTTCAGGAGAACTCCAATGGTCCCACCCATTACATTTTATGCTCCAGTCCGTTCACATAAACTTGATGCTCAGCCTCGGTTGCTGTTTTTATGGTCCGATGTGGACACTCAGCACTGCACTTCATTCCTGAGGAGATGTGAGCCAGAAGGCGAAAAAGTCATGGAGCGCAGCCGGAAGATGGAGGCAAGCAATTGATAGACTGCATTTCAGAAGCTTATATTTCACTTTATTCAGTCAGTATCCAGCCTCTAGTGAATAACCACCAGGCCATAGCATAGCATTACTTTAAAAGAAAAGAGGAAACTACCCAAGGCTGAACAGCTGACGAGTTTCTGTTCGGCTTCCTACCCAAACATCGCCTGACTACAGATGAGCACTCATAAATGTCTGTTAGGATTTATATTATCAAACCACACGGAGAAGAGGTTTCAGGGGACAGTTTTTAAGGCAAATGTGTTAAATTTATGATCGGGGGGCTGCAAATCTGTAATAGTAAGTACTGGGAATTAGCGTTTAGAGAGGACATTAAACTTTCCCGACATGTTCTCAGACAACTTGAAATAATAGCATATGCCAATTTAGAGACAGATGTTGAGCTGGTGGAAAGCCTTCGCCGGTCTTAATGACAGAAGAGCTACAACAACCAGCCCTCGGAGGAGAAAGTGAATCCTTAAGATGAATTTCAATTGATCATGACAAACACGTAGTACAACTCAAAGCAAGTCCTTTCACTTAGTGCTGATCTCCCACAGAGAGGGTTTTAATGTCTGACACCGCGGGCCACCACTCAGAGGCTGTGGGACACTTCTTGAGCTCTGTCTTTTTATCTTATACTTGCTTACATTTTCGTAAACACCATTAAAAATGGGCCCAATTCGCTATTAGCAGGTTGCTAAGGTACCCACATGCACAGGTAACTATTCTGGATAAGTTTGATGCTATCCCAGCTGTTTTTTTATTGGATTATAAACAGATATATCTTTTTGATGTAATGGACTGTCATAGCCATGATGCTATAGACTGAACACTGTCGCCCTCTTGTGGTTAAATAGCAACACTGGTAATACAATCGGTCATTATAAGACGGGGGGGATTTTGCCACCCTCTTTCCACAGTATTTAATCATTTGTTTCTTGTGTAATCCCCTCGCTCTCAAAAAGAAAAAATCAACAAGGTCTATTCAAAAACATGACCTCCTTGGCAGAGGTGATCAACCACTGTTTCATTTTTCATAATTTATAACGAGGACTAGAAAAGAGCTCCCTTTTTTTACGTCCTTCAGACTCTTATTTATGATGCTTTGGCTTGAATTCACTATAAGCTCAGCAGTTGGCCCTGCTCTTTGAAGTCTGTAATCCTCACACTCCACAGGAACCGTGCAGACATCAGGTTGTAAATATCAAATACGTTCGATAAGATAGGGGCCGCTAAAGATCAGTGCGCGGGTCCGTCACTGTGGGTTATGACTGAATTTGCAAACTACCAGACAATCTGCTCAAACTGTCATTTCAGACCTGCTTCCTCTGTGACATCTCCTTTGTATCAAAATGTTATACGTGAGACTCTGATGCTCTCATGTAGGATGTTCTGCTGGATTATGAAGACAGAAAAGGCATGCGAGTCATGCTGCTACATGTAAGCACTTCATTTAAATTTTAAAAGCACTTCAACAAATGAAAAGTCTTCACTGCATTTTTCGGTTGTCTTTCTCTCTTTCCTGCGTGTGATTGGTTCTGCACTAACACGTCTCAGGCTGCTCTAAGTAGGGCTGCACCTGTCTGCTTCACTTTCCATCATGACTCAGACGTCCCTGCCTGTTCCTCTGAAGCTATTAAACTGCTATGATACACCCTACAGACACACACTGTATGTGTGCCGCTCCAGAAAACACTCAGCTCAGAAAAAAAACTATCGTACAGTATTCAGCATAACACAACTCGGTATATGTTCTGTTCTCATAGCCTAGAGCTACGAGAACATTTCGTTATGAGCGCCCTTGAAACATCCTTTGAAAGAAGACATCATAGAAGTTACTCTGCAGTCTTATGCTGGTATACACCATGTGACATCAGGCCAAAACTAATGAAGTCTTCACTTTCAACCCCCTGTCCTTTATGTATCTATTAATGAGTCGGTTTTTCTATGGTTTTTAAACCTGAGAGATGCAATATGTGCCAAAACATTAAGTCGTATAATTACAAATTTAAAAACTGTATCAGAGTTATGAGCGTGCTCCTTTCCCCGTCTTTTATTTAACATTAGCAACACAACCAGCACATTAAGAACAATATGTTGGGGCTGAACAATGGCACCGTCTTCTTTATGAAACATAAACTGTGGCAAGTAGCTAATTCCAAAGTTAATGTTATGTGGCAATGTGCATCAAACAGCCTCCCATATAACACACTCTGCAGAGCAGTGAATCACCATCACAAGCAAATTAATCACTTCAAAAACTCTTCAACGCATTAAAATTTCAACACGCCACAGAAACCTTGTGATAAGGAGCAGAGTCGTGGCCAATTTGAAAGGGGGACTGTACCTCCTCGTGCTAAGCTACCAGCCAAGCATAGACCATTAACAGCAATACAATTGACTAACTTTAAAGGAGGTTGTTCTAATTGCTGGGTAAGGGCAGGCTTTTAGTTTGTAAGACCCAATTACTGCCATGCTGTTAGCACTTCTTCACTAATTGCATTCATCAGCTCAAATCGTTATCACCAGGCTCTCCTTCGATTCCTATCAACCCCCCCCCACCAAAAAAAAAAAAAAAAATTCATTTCTTTGAGTTTCAGAATAGCTAGAGGTAACTCATAATGTGGCGAGGGATAATGGGTTTACATTTGAGCTGTAATTAGAGAGGGAATGGAGATGGAAGACTTCTGGCATATTTGATTCTGGCTCAGTATGGGTCCTTTCTGCTGCAATCAAACACTGGGACATATTTTCCTCAGAGCGATTATGCCAGTCGGTGTTTTCTTGAAAACACTGACTAGATGTGAACTGACCTTAAAGCAGCCAGAGTGGAGATGCTGAGGAGGATTGTTCCCCAGCTCTGGTGCAGTTTTTGGTTTTCAGACAATCAGAGCAGCTGTAAATATGCAAACAGTTTACACAGTAATTGTCTTCCATCATCTACAAGTCATGTTTTGACAAAGTGTATGTAGCTATATATATTGTCACAATAAACATTAATCATCCAGGTTACATACTGTCTGGCACTCAGTTAAAAGTAATTGATGAATGATGACTCTCATGTGCAGATACAGAAACAGTTTTTCTAATGGAGTCTTGAGACCATCTGACTGTATCGCTGTGTGGATCGGACGAAAAATAAGAATCGAGAATGAAGAAACCAAATTTGCTAGTTTGGATTTAAACCTAAAAGTGAGTGCATGTGAAATATTCATTTTTTTTGTTTTGCATAATTGCAAAACAAAACTTCCAAAACGGACAAATTCAGCAGATACCTTGTTAGAAAGAGCTTGCTGTTGATGCTTTCGAGGTCAACTGGAAAATCAGTTTGTAAACTGTAATCAACACAAATAATGGTCAGATAGATAGATAGATAGATAGATAGATAGATAGATAGATAGATAGATAGCTTTGCTTTCCTCTGAGTGTGTGAATAAAACCATTGATATTCTTTCAGCACATGCACTGTCCCCCTGCTCCCCCTTTGTTGGCTACACAACCGCACACACAGAGGATACAACCAAGGCCACACGCAGCCACTCATGGCTCATCTATACAGCTGCCATTCAGATGCGTATAGCAGAGGACGTTTGATGGTTTTCTAATCTCGCTAGCTGCCACTAGGAGATGGGGCGAGCTGACCCCTGTCATCCCCCCAGTGCATCTCAAACAGCCCCACATCTCCATCTCAATCTCCCTCTGCTTGCCGGCTCCCCACCATTGTGTCATCCACCTGCTCTCCAAATGTCAGGACGAATGCTCCACAGCCGCATCCCCACACGTCCCTAGGGTGGGGGTGACCTGCTCCGCAAGCCGCTTGGTTTAATGTCATTCTATCTCTGGGCAAGAGTTCCACACTGACCTGCTATGTGGAGTGTGCAGCAGGCTAATATATGCTATCACACAACAACAGAGATCCAGACACACTACATCGACTGCATCACAGGGCTCCTTACAAGCCAGTAAACTGGAAGAGCTATATAGTGAAGCTCCTGATGCGAAATAATGAAGTAATAAATGCAGAGTGTGTGTGTTCACTTGTCGGGGATCAAAATCCTCTCCCAGTATGTCTCTTCATTTGAAATTCTTTGGCTGAATTTGTGTAGATGAACTGACAAATGAGGCAATAACGGACTAGTGGAGCAGTCAGCAAAACTGAGGACTTGTTTCGCAAGTGTGTAACTGATGGTTGCTTTTTTTTTTCTTCTTCTGTTGTCCACTTTTGGTCCTTTTCCTCTCCTGGCAGTGACTTGGTTTTGTAGTTTGATTTAATTACCACCAATCTGATAATTAAATACTATAAAACCTATTGTACTCTTTTTTTTTTCTTTTTATTATTGTAGGATTTGGTTGAACTGCTCTGACATCCCATGGATTCAACATGTGGAAGCTACACATGGTGAGATTGACTGCAGAAGCATTGGGCTGTTGTTGTTACTCACTTTTGTCATTATAACAGGATCTGGAATAAATCTGTATTCGCTGTATTCAAACAGCAACACCGGTTCAGATTCAGCCTTGAGCCCATGTGATGTCATCATCATGGCTGCCCCAGTAGTGGCATTTAAACTGCCATACTAAACTGTTAACACTTTTTTCACAAATGGTCAAATACGGCTGAATTTTATCTTGTAAGCTCTCATTATTACAAACTATCAACCAATCCATTTTCTGGGACAATACAGAATTACATCAAGCAGTAGCACACACACCACGTCACCAGCAAGTGTTTTATGTAAATTAAAAGCAGGAATATTTGTATACTATCTGCATAAAACTGTGTTAATCTTCAAGGACATGTCTTTAAGTGTCTTCATCAATGACGACAAAGGAAGACAACTTCAAATCTCCTTGTACTTTCTTCTCTTTTCTACTTGTCTGATGATCCGTGAAAATGTGAATAAAGAGGAAAAAAAACTGGTGATAAACTAAGGAGACGACCATGCAGTATAAAAATAAACTTCTTTTTTCAAACACCTATCAATTTCTTTTTAATATTTCTTTTATGCTACACTGTGGAGAAAAAAAAAAGCATTGTTCAGAACACAATAACTAAATCTACCCCAGAGCTATTCTGAGTTGGACTGTCACAAATTACATTATTTTGAATTTCTAAAATAATCTAAGCCTTTAAACACTAAGAAAAGTCCTCTACTGCTGCCTGATTCTCATCAGGACCCGTCAAGCATGAAAAACTCTCTTCATAGTCTTTTTTCCCTCCAGGCTGACACAGGGAAACAATTCTAATTTATCTAGTAAGCATATTTTAATTTCTAATTTTTATTAATGTGACACATCTTTATATATCTTTTCGTGAAAAGTTAATCTGACTAGGAAAACGTGGAGACAAAAAATAACTTTGTGTTGAATTCTGCCATTAATTTGGGCTCCGGAGAATCCGTTTGTTCATAATGTGAAACACTGAAAATGAAGAGCGAAAAAAGTTAAAGCCAATTTACATAAAATAGAAAAAAAAATCCCCTGAAGCATGAAAATCAGCTTGAGAATGAGCCATTAGAGTGCATCACACAGTTTTTAGAAAGTCTCCACCATAAGCAAATATGGAAATATTCTACTCAATTCAAATGAGAGTTTCATCTTATAAATAAGGCACCATGGCCCCGTGTGTGTGTGTGTGTGTGTGTGTGTGAATACAGGAGTGTAAACCTGCTCTCCAAAGTCAGGTTGCAACTTGTGGAGCTTTGCATGGAGCCGTGTGGCTTTATATTTAATAAACCAAACAGAGTTAACCACCTGTAAACTGGACTGCTTGGATTGTTGTTTGTTTTTTCCTCAAGAAGAAGGAGCTGCAGCCATGTTGCTTCACACGGCCTCAGTGGGAAATGTGTTTTTCACGCCTGTTTTCCTCTCCACCACATTTGGCCTCGCAGACACTGACCAACAAACCGCAGAGAGCTTGATTGCTGTTTTCGTAAATGAGACGGAGTGAGTTACTCTTCGGAAAAAAAAAAGTCCAAGTATCTAAATAGCTGAGTAATGAGACTCCCATTTGACCAGGTCACATCATCAGTCTAAATCCTATCGATGGGACCAAAACAAATTGTACAGCCGAAAGGTACTTGTTATCGCGCTCGCTCTGCAGACCACTCTCTTCCCGCACCCTCTCTCGCCATTCCTCTCCCTCTCCACTCTTTCATGACTAGCTAATGAATGTAGATGGTGCTCTGGGGGATGCAGTGGTCTTATTACAGGGGTTATGTGTGCTGCGCTGTAAGCTCAGCATGCTCCAGTCAGGCTATGGTGAAAGGTTCAATTGCTTTGGCAAAGCCCCCACCTCAATAAACAGAAGAGCTAAAGAGGTTTGTTTATTGGGCCCACCTTGGCTTGACCTCCGTAGCTCAGGGACAGGCTACGTGATTACAGAAGTGTCAGTGCAGCCCGGGGAGAACAGGCCCAGGCTTCTTGTACTGGCCCTCTCTCTCTCTCCTAATAAATCACAGGAATAAGTGCACAAACCACAAGAGCGGGACAAATGCAAAACCAAAGAGAGAGCAATGTAAGCCTGAAGATTAAGTGGTTTATCCAACATGTTTGCCGTCAAACAAGTGGGATTCGGTGCTCCACTTTCAGTCTACAGTGATGAAATATATTCAGAAAATATTGAACGTAGTGATTAGATTATCCACGAGAAGGTGAAAAGTAAACGTGTGATTTTCCATATGGGACTACAGTGGCCAAAAGAAGAGGATTAAACAGTGCTGAAAGTATGTGGACACCTAGATATCTTTGTTATTACTAAAAACTGGTCATATTTTGTCATTTTTACTGGAACAACTGACCGCTGCAGGGATTTTCTCCCAGTCACAGGGCTCTCCTTCTTACCAAGAAATTATTTTCTAGGAAATTTCCAAGACTTTTTCTGTGGCACATGGCTGGTGTGGCCTATGGAAATCACAACCTAGCTATCCAGCTCCAGTACAGTAAAGCATATCATAAGAAAAAATGTGTAAAATTAGTACGTTATAAAAAAAGCCGTTATGTAGAATTTGAAAAAAATGAGGATTTCATGCTTGAAAATGACGATTTTTAAATGGAAGTCCATTGGAGTTTTTTGAAGCCAGTGTCTAGTGGCCATTGGTGGTATTGCACTTTTTCACACTTCTGCATTGGCTTCATTTTACAGTTGCTACATACAGTAAAGGATTATTACTTACCACAGAGAGTGAGTGTTTACATTTGCCTGAATAACATCAGCTACAGTGTTAAACTAACCTGACTGACACAGTTTAACATATTTTATGAATTCTCCAGGACAGCTCAGTGCTTTGTAGGACATTTCATGTGTTTCCCTTCATTTTCACAGGTTTCCAGGATGCATGGAAACCCTGCATTCAGTGCTGAGTTCACCATTGGTTGTGGCCAGTCGGGCCTGGCGGGCAGTCAGCATCACAGCTCATCTCAGAGAAGTTAGATTGAGTCTCTATTCATGGACCTGGCTTTGTGCTTGGTCATGTTAAAACAGGAAAAGGCCTGTCGTCCATTGCCGCCATACTACTATCGAAAATATTCTGTTTTTGAAGGGCAACAACAGCCCTTGATCAAACCATGAAAAACAAACTGACACCGCAAGTACACAAACGTATGTGGACAGGTGAGTCCACTTCTTTCTGGTCCTTCAGTGTATTTTGTCTTATTTATCCATTTTTCCTGTATTTTGTTTTTAGATTAAGTTTTATTTTAGTTTAGTTACGTATTTTTTTTCTCATGAGGATTACTGCTGAACAACAGGGTTTTGACTGTTTTGTGTTGACACTGGAAAAGCGGTATAAGTTATTACAACAGGGGTGCTCAATCCCGGTCCTCCCCCTATCCTGCATGTTTTAGATGTGTCCCTCCCTCTTCCAACACACCTGATTCAAATGATCAGGATTGTTATCAGACTTCTGCAGAGCTTGATGATGAGCTTGTCATTTGAATCAGGGGTGTGGGAAGAGGGACACATCTAAAACATGCAGGATAGCGGCCCTCGAGGACCAGGATTGAGCACCCCTGTATTACAGTACACTCAAAGTTAGTAGTATGTGCATGATAATTGTTCAGTTTTATATGAATGGGCAAAATCTTACACTACAAAAGTCAAATGGAGACAGAATCTAGTGGCCGTCGAGAGTATTGCACTTTTTTGCACATCCACATTGGCCTCATTTTTGAGGCCCGGTTGCTTTGTTCATTTCTATACACAGTCTATGGGTGGTGCCTTCCTTATCAATTTCAAAAAATGGGACAATGATATTACAAACATATAATTAAAGAAAATACTTCCTGAAGTGTCCACAGGTGAACTTGAGATCAGGTTATTAAATGGAAAAAACATGAAGCAACTGGTGAAATCAAAAATGATGCTCTCAGAGTTATTTTTGCTGACACAACTTTTTCATTTTCAGTTTTTGATTTTCATATAGTGTGAACCCTGTGCAGCCAGTGCTGTCACGGTACTATCAAAGTCTTTTGCCGGTCATGTTTTTGTTTTCAGCCAACGTGGAGCCGTTCCCCTGCAGCCATTGTGTGCGGTTTCTCCAGTGGAATCAGGCTCATTATTTCAATGTGTAGTCACAGTTTCTATCGTTACGCCCAGGGATCAGGCCATCTCTCCACTACGAAAAATCGCTTTGAAAGGTCTTGTCCCCCGCTTCAAACATACACACACACAGATACAGGCACATACTTAGTGTACTGGTATTACTTTTTTCCATTTGATGCTCGACTTGCATGACTGCTAAACTGTTGAATTCTCATGTGCGCAAAACACAGCCTCTCAGCACATCTTCATCGTGCTGCTCAGCACACAAGCTAAAATAGCTGAGCTAATTATATCAATGTCTTTTTAAAAAGTCAGTGAGATGAAATGTTGCCAGCACGTGTGACCTATCTAGGCTATAAAATAGTTTTTTTTGCCATACTGAGACTGCTGTACTAATTTAATTAAAATGCAGTCGGAGAAAAGGCTGCACCTTCACACACTGAGCGTTACGATTTACAGATAAAGTGTTAATACTGCATTAGTGTTGATGTATTTCTATTTTAATGCAATCATTTAAAGCTTAGGAGATGATCTGTCTGAGTTTAACATACCTTAAACTTTACATGGTGTCTTCTAATTAAACTTTTTCTAAACACAACTTTAAACTGAAAACAATTATCACAACATACATGGTTGATAACTGACAGGGCTGGTTTAATTCCCTAGAAACTTTAGTGACTAATGCTCTGTCTTCCCTCAATAAACATTATTTTGTATTCGACTGGATACTTCAGGGATAATGCCAGTGTAGGGACGCTGAGGGTATTTATTTGTTTTTGTTCTTACTGCCATTAATTGTCATGAAATACCTATCCTGCTGGTGTTTTTGCCACAGTATGATGCTGCTGCTTTCCGCTCTGCTGCCCTCTTGGAAGTCAAAAGCTCTCATTATTTTTAAAAGTGCATTAAAAAATGTTTTCTGTCAAAAGATCACTCTTTTTAGGCGTCTCATAGACAGCATTAAATATATATATGTATATATATAAAAATACAATTTCTCTACATCAGTACCTTTCCCCAGCTTCTCCAGTGAAGATGTTGATCAACCAGCAGTAGCAGTCTTTGGCTGTTCTGGGCAACATGCCCAGAACAATATATCCCAGTGTGAATGTGTTTTTTTTTCTGTGTATTGTGAATGAGAAAATCCTTTATGAAAGAGAGCGCCATGTTCAGCCATCGATCCCTGGAATAAAAACAAAGAAAAACAACAATGTGTAGTTCATGCAGTGTACCTATGTGGCTTCTGTGCGATGATGCACTGGTCAGTTGTCCCCAGAGAGACACCATACAGACGGTCAGCAGCAGCGCCCTTCTGTACATGCTCTGAAGGTCCCTCTCCTGCATTCTGGAAAACACAAGAAAAAAAAAATCATCAGCAGTTAGCCATATTTGCATCACATGAACACTCAGTTATGCAGGCTGGCTCACTTGGGCTGAAGCCAACAAGCTCCCAAAGCTTTGACTTGGCAGTCACAGGTGGTCAATTAGAGTAACTCCTAAAATCACAAAGCTTGGATCTGCAGAGGTTTAACTGGACGCCTTTGCTGCATTAAGGATTAGCGCGCTGAGGACCACACACACACACACACACACCCACACACACACACAAAACAGGGCTCCCGCGGTGCACAAAATTTGGCTACACACCGCCAAGAAATTTAAATTCAGCACCGTAACAGGACACAACAACAAAAGCCCTCTGTCAAGGTCTTTTCAAGCCACCATTTAAAATGCAGAAATTTCAAGGGGAAATGAGTTGTGTATAAAAGAATTGTGGTAATTGTGGATGCAGACAGAGGGTCAGCTGTAAATCTGCACAAACTGTTGAATTTCTGTGAATCTTGATATTTAAATGGCAAGACGTCTTCACATTGATTGGCCAGAGAAATGTAGCTGGTAGCATCATAATGTTTACTAAGTTGGTGATTTACATATCATTATTAAACATATAAATATTTACTACATTTACTAACGTTGAATTGTTATTAAATACTAACCTACAAGAAACGGGCAGATTTAATGATCATGCTAATGACCCATTTAGACTGAGGGGTCATAACTGAGAACACTGATGTGGACCAAGTATGCAACAGGCTTTAATGGTGCCCACAGCCTTAGAGCTTCTGAACATAATAAGAAAACTCATTAGTGACCAAGCTAACAAGCTGCAGAAGGGGGGAGATCAGTAATTATCGAAGTAAAATATGAGGAAATTTATAGCAAGACCAGATAATTGAATCCTTTTTACCTTTAAACTGTAAATTTTTCAACAACATAGGGTTGGTATCTCACCACAAGAGGGCAACAGTGTTCAGTATATAGCCTCAGAACAGCTGGGATATGACTTGGTGGAGTCATAATTTATGATAATCATTTCCTGTTCAGAAATGTATAAAGTTTATCAATCTATCTGCCAGGTGTAAATATTACACACTGTCAACTGAACTAGCAAACTGACAGATATCACATGCTAACAACTTGAGACTGAGGTGTTGCCACAGAGAGCACAGTATCAACTGCTGTAGAGCGTTTGGATAAACTGTAAGAACTCAAAGATTTCAAAGATTTCAAGCTCGCTAGCTGTCAATAAGCAAAGAGTGTAATTGTGCAGAGAGAGGAGAAAGACAGACAGATAACTATATTAGCCGGTAGCTCCACAGCTACAGCTGCACACAGATGATTAGGAAATAGTCCCTATGCCACAGAGTCGCTATGATCACACAATATACAAATTAATTTTGTTGTCACTTGTCAGTGTGACTGAGTTTTAATCATCATACAGTCATCTGCACTTTTTAGTATCGTATAGGCATTCACATTCTGTAAACTGTCTTAGTGTTAATATATCACATATTGATTCAACAAAATGTGAGTTTGTCTGTGTATTGATATATAATGACGTGTGTGATGTGAAGATATGAGGCCACATTGTTGCAGACACGTTCAGTGATCACTTTAGAAACTATAAACACATTGCAATTTATAAAACCAATTTAGATCCAGAGACAGAGAACAAATGGAGTCTGTTCATGCTTTCTTGTGTCCCGCTCGCTGTTATCCTGCTACCTGGGAGGTGAGTAATGCTGTTTGTGTGGTCTGTCTTAATGTGCTCAGCTCAGTAATCTTCATGTACTTTCAGAGGACTGTTGGCCAGTAATACTCTCCATCTCCATCTGAGAGGCCCATGGAGAGTGGAACAAGCAATCAGTGGCTCGTCTCACTGCCAACAGAGCTGGCCTCGTCTCTCGTGAGGAAAGCAGCCGCAAATCACAGCTCTGCTTTGAACTCTGTTCCAGTGCAGCCACTCAAATTAGTAAAATGCTTGGTTTCATGCAAAGAGATCAACTCTTGCTTATCTGGCAGAGGCTCGCATATGAGGGAGATGTTTTGCTGTGACTGCCTTTGTACTGACAGCCAGAGCTGGTGAGATCTTAACGGGACGCTCTAATTCTGTACAGGCTCAGACAGCTGACGCAATCAGGATGTTATGAATACACAGACTGTAGGAAAAACATAGACACAGTGTCTGTAACATCACCCACAGATTCATCAGGGGAGTATTTCTGAAGCCTGGGGTTTGGGTTTATGCTTGCTGTTCTCCAATCCGGCGCTAAAAAACAAACAATGCAACTTTGGACACAGAAGAGACGCCCGGTGGGTCTGAGATGAGAAAAATAAACTCATATCCATCTAAGCTTTATTATTCTAGTATTGTTAATTTCAGGACAGCAATGTAAACATGATGTCAAATGAAAAATTTTTTGTATTTTCTTGACAGCTTGGACATTACAAAAAAAATAATATTAAATGTAAATGTACTAGGGTGCAAGTGGGTTATGTAATATATTGCTGAGCAGTGTAGCAATGGGACAACAAGCAAGAAGAAGACCCCAAGCCAGCAAACAGAGAAGAAAAATATTTTACAAGGGAGACATTCAAATATATTAGACCTGAAGGGTACACAACATATTTTGGTAAGATAATATACTGTGTGCATATTCCTCAAAACACTACAAAGTACCTCTTTTTTTAGCACGTAAGTCATTGTCTGAATCTGCAGGACATTAAAATAACAACAACTGATATATTGTTGCAGACTCTGAAGTGGTTGAGTTGATCTTTTTAGTTCAGTCGACAGGGACTGACCAGGTAAATTAACTCCCACAGAGTCAGAAAACTAATTTTCACCTGTAATCCCTGTAGCTTGGCACAACACCAACACGTCCCGCCTCCGACACCAGGCCAAGATGAAGGGGTAACATGATTAAAAACATAAAGATTCTTCACTTTACTGGAGCAGTGTTGCAAATACAGCACATCTAATGGAGTCCTAGCTCAACGGCGAGACCTCAATTTCAGCTTATTAATTTCTTCCGCTTCTATTTATCCTTAAGAAAAACCAATATTAGTCTCACATTAAATATTCCAGCTTCTGTTTCCAATCTTATTTTGACTTAGTTGGAGTAAGTGATAACAAGAAAGAGAGAAAACTAATATATCTACTCTGACAGCTGAACTCCAGGAATAATTGGAATTTGAAAGCATGCTGCTTGTGCTTTTTGAAAATGAAATGTCGAGTAGTTAGTTTGTGGTTTTAAGGTTTGAGCTGTAGGACGCCAAGTTTTAGTCCATATTTAAAACCACGGCAGCCTTCTTACGCTGCAGTCTCCATCTTGTGTCTGGTAGTGTTCAGGTGGCTTATTGGAGCTGGTTAACAGGAAAATTATTCAACCTGACTGATGTGACTCTGAGACCAGGTGGCTCATCACGAAACGCCTCGAACGGGGTAAATCTATTTCGGGGACGGGCTAAGGCAGATTTTTATGAGATGGAAGCACACATACACATTTAGCATGGAGATCAGTTTGGATGCAGCCATGTCATGTTGTGGCAATCACATCTTCATCCAACCTTTTGTGTCCTCTGGTAAACTAACTTTGTGGTAAATTTATGACCCAGTTACATCCTCTCCAACTGGTCTGAGTGCCTACTGGATGAGTAGTACATGCACGTGGGATTATGTACTCACAAGAGTTTTATTCTTGATAAACTAAGGCTTTTTGTGTATTTTAAACTGCAGTCAGTGAATGATGAGCTGATGTTATGTGACTGATTTAAATTATCCACCAACAACTGCTTCATATACTAATGTATTGGCTACAGCAGAGAGCTCTGACCAAAAACAATCCCTACCAGATTACCTGTTAGTCAGCACTATAAACAAACAAAAATCACAGAATTCAGTTATACTAAAATCATGATTTACCTATTTCATTTTCTTTTCCCCAAAATATATTTTGTGTAATACTGATGAATGTTTTTGTTAAGCAAATTAAAACATGTGTTTATGGTTTAAATATGCAACAAAGACACAAAACAGGATGGTTTCTATACTGAACCAGAAGCTCAGTCTTGTGTTTTGGACGCCTGCAGGAACAATGTACATTCACCTCTCACATGCCTGCGAGTTTCATCCATACCTACAAATTATGTTTCCTCCAAAATGTAATAGACAAAACCATTTAGCAGTACATGAAGCTAAGTCTTAGGTAACAAGCCATGAACACCAGAAGAGCTAAATGAAACATGAACACCATTTAAATCATTTCACTGAACAGCTTCTAAAGAAACGGGTGATGGTGAAATGTAACCACGGAGAACTAGCAACTCATCATATAAGTCCATCCTTTACTTCATAGGTCGCATCTTTACATCAGAACGACCATCGAGACATCTTGCATATGGATGGCAAATTTCTGTTGCATAGCAACCGCAGTGAAATAGCACTCAGTCCACCTTTGATCCCCTGCTCCTTCTGTTATTAGTAATTCTCACCGCTGCTTATTGTGAAATAAAGCCATCTCTCTGATCACATCTAATGGATGGACATAATGTTCACACACACACACCTCCCTCCCAAAGCCCCCACTGCCTCGGTGAAGCAGCGAGTCAATGGGACCAATAAGACAGAGAAGTGTGTTTACAGCTGATGCACGACACCGAGTGGACGAGCTCGAGGTGTCTGCTGTGGTTGGAGGGCAAAACAGAACCAGTGTTGTTTATGTTGGGCGTTTTTGTTTACCTCTTATCTGAATATGACACACAGTCGGTTGCCTACCAGTAGTCATGCCTCAGGGCAAGCCTTCCCTCAGTTACATAAACAGCTATTACACTGACACGGAAAACACGGCAAAATTACAGAGCCAGCTGACACATAGTAAATCAGTTCTGATGAATAAATGTGAAGCTCAGGGGCTGCTGTACAGTAACACTCAGGCTTCATGTATTTTAATTTGTGTGACACACTTCCTGATTACAGTGCATGTGAGTTCCTGATGAAAGTCACATATGGTTTTTCTTATTTGTTCCCCTAAAGTCACTTTGTACTTTTTAAACTTATCCAGTTTTACATGATCTACAGTCCTGTACTCTCAATTACTCTTAATCATTAATTACTTGTTGATTTACTTCATTACAGTCTTATTTTTTGATGAAATTTCGACTTTAACTTCACCATATTTCTTCATGAAAATATTGCACACTCTACAACAATAAGATTACTGCACACAAATAAAATGCTGCAAGAAAATCTGATCTTTGACCACATACAAAATAACATTAAAATACAGCTGAAAAAATTAGTCCACTAACAAAAAATTAACTGTTATAAAGTCTATATAAAGTCCTTTTTTTGGCAATTTGGTATGTTTTTAAATTTAAAGTATATTTACACAGCAAAAAATATATATTAATGAACAATTTTTCTATCCAGATTGAAAATAACACTTTTACCATGACAATTACAACAAAAATAATAATAATTTTTTTGGGAGTGACCATTGATTATATTGATGATATACTATATACTGTAATTTACCATTTGCAATGCAATACTTTGCAGTATTTTTACAGGGTGGTATTAGTACTTCTATACAAAAACAAAAACAAAAACAAACAAAACAAACAAACAACAAAAACAAAACAAAAACAAAACAAAAAACAAAAATATTCTATATGACTAACTGATCTGAATACTGACAGTCCCATATATGTTCCACATCAGCTTATTCCAGCTCTTTATTGAAGCTACCTGGTGTAACACTGTGTAAAATATTCAACCTCAAGACTCCATGTTTTCATGGCTGCATCAATCCATCAATTCAAACTATTCTGGATTTCACTACATTTCCATGAGGCGTACGTTGTATATTTGGAAACCCTCGGAGCTGTACTAGAATTTAAACTTTAATTCTGCAGGCTTGAACAATATTTGGCTGCTCAGCATGAGTTTTTAAAATGACTGACACTGAAACATTTGTCACTGCTTGTTAATGAGGTAATGATCTAAAACCATATTATTTCTCTGGTGATATGCAGGAAACCTCCTTTAGTGGGAGGAAACAGATTATGAGTTTATAGGTATTGGACAGCAACGGCAGAATAAATTTGCTCTTTATCACCTCTTTAATTGTTTGGTTATTAAAATATCAGACAGCAGTGAAAAATGTCCATCTGAGTTTCCCAAATCCCACAATGTCTTAAAACGTCTGCTTTTGTCAGGAGAACAGAAACCAAAAGAAACTCAGTTTAAAATGATGGAAAACAGCAACAAGGGTTTACAACAAGGTTTTGTCATTGTTGCTTCAAAACACTGTTGCTAAAGTAGAATGGATTATTCAGCTAGTTTCCGTTCTTAGTTTGAAAAACCATATTACTAAATTAATAAACTGAAGGTTTTTCTTTCCAAGCCCAGACAGTTTATACTACGTGAAGTATTATATCTGTGATAGAGACTGTGTAGGTTCTGATACTGCATTGCAGTCAAAGCTGAAATGATCTAAATTACATTAGAGAGGATTGTGTGTATGGACTTTTCTGCAGAAATTATTTTTTTATCTGTGCACTTAGAAACACTGCAGTTATATTCAAAAGGTCAAGTAGTCAACTGGTTCATTGGCCCTCAAGTTAACTCACTCTGGTTTATAAAATCAATTCTTTGTTGAAGTTAAAGGCAGAAATTAACATCAGGGAAATGTTAAAGACCAGCGAGCCAGAGGAATGTGTTGCAGTATACAACAGTGTAGTGTTGCTTGAGCTTATGCTCCAGTAGTTCAGAGCACTAATGTGTAAAAAAAAATAATAATAAAAAAAAACATGGTGCAGCTGAATGTAATCCTGGGTCTCAGGACTGTACTTTATACATCAGATCTCCTGCAGTCATTTAAATTGCATAGAACCCAGCAGATGCAGACATAAAACACACACTGTCATTATTTTTGGAGTGTTTGGACATTTATGGGAAGCTACAGCACGTCTAATGTCTGAATTAGTTGTCCGTGAGGAACTGCTCTTCCTCATCTACTGGTTCTGAGGAACCTCGTTTAATGGAGGGGTGAAATGAATGCTTACAGTTGTCTTTGTGGTGATAACAATTAATTATTGTGCCGTCTTCTCCGGCAAATGTCTGACACGTGGTAAGAAAAAAAAAAAAAAACGTCTCCTGATAATAATGATGAGTTCAAATGCAGAAAACAGATGCAGCAGATCCAAAAGGCTGCAGAACGACTGCTTAACAAAAGGATTGTAATGATGGGATGAGGGGGAAAGCGTGCTACTTAAATCCCGAGATGAATGGATTGAAGGAATGGCCATTTCCATAAAGTGATGGAATTTGCTCCAAGCATGTTTTTGTAGCCACAAATCCCGAGAAATCCCACGAATAACTGGAAAGAAGAAGAGGAACGATTTGCACGTTACACAACTGGCTGCCACGGGAGAGTCACACAACAAGTGACAGATGAGCATCACTCGGCCAGTCCGCGACAGCTTTAACTCAGCAGGACTAATTACCTGACAAAATTATAACTTATCAGGAGAGAGTGAAGGCATGTAATCAAATGCACAATTAACACGGCAGCATATGGCTCTGTTGGCAGTGAAGTGCAGGATGATGTCAGTATGTAAATACAGCAGCATCATACAGGGCACTATTTCTGTGTTTGGGAGACAGGGGCGTCGCAACATCTCCAACAAGTTAAATTAAAAACGTGTTGGGCTCGTTACAGAAAAAAAGGTGAGACAATAACATTTTATATTCATTCTTTTCATCCTATTTAATTATTAACCTCATTATGAGCCTCATTATCTGCAGTATTGAAGGACAGCATGGGCAATTTTTCACATTTTAGCCAATTAGCTACAAATGAAACATAAATCACATAATACAAACCTACTTCCAAATCATATCATATGTTTGTGGTTTTCTCACATTTCACAAGTTCACAGTTTCATGAGTTCACAATTTCCACGTTTAGTTTTTACAGACTAAACAGCTTTCTTTTGTCCTCAGAGAAGTTGTGAGCTGATCGACATGTTAATTTATGCTTGTCTGAGTGTTTTTTTTTAGATTTGTCTTGACAGCTAAATTCATTAAACAATGGAAGGATTAGCATCATGGCCCTGTCTTTGTTGGGTTGAGGTTTTTGGGGCCTAAGAAGAAAACTGCAGAAAAGTATACACATAATAGCATAAATATATAAACTACAAAGCTCTCGGAGAGCACAAACTACCACCAAGGCTTTACCTTCTGATCTCCAACAAAATAATCTCAGATTGTGGATATTATCATCCTGCATGTGTGTGTAACTTTTCAACAAAACCCATTAAGATGTGACAAAGTTCTGAATTTTATCCAAACAGCTAAAACATTTCACTGTTTCCAGTTGGTACCTACAGTGTCCTCCTCCTTCTTGCCCGATGTGCATGAAGGTGTAAAGAAACTAGAAAAGCACTCAGAGAGCGCAGACCTCCGCCAAGCACTGTTAAGGCCAATTCATACTTTCCGTGTCTGCATGTCCGCGTTGGTGCACGAGGGTCCGCGTCACGTAAATCTCGTCATCGAAGACATCAGCACGCGCTCGAGCAAACAGGCACGGAGGCGTCTGCGTGCAGCTCAAAAAATGTGACAGCATCGCCTGGGCGTGGAGGGCACGAGCAAGTACGCATGTGTAAAAATCGATACAAGCAACTGCACTGCGCTTGCGCCAGCATATCAACATGGCCGTCTTCGAGGAGAAACTTTGCAAGGAGAATCCTTCAAAAAATTCCTGGATCCAGACGGTGATCCGGATCACTTCCAAAATCTAATCATTTGTTCCTTATCCCCATCTGGACAATCCCTGAAAATGTCATCAAAATCCGTTCGTAGGTTTTTGAGTTATTTTGGAAACCAACAGACAAACAGACAAACCCTGGCAAAAACATAACCTCCTTGGCAGAGGTAATAAGTGAGTCAAACTTCTCCATATGGCATAAAAATAAAATCTTGCACACTGTAAAAAGCCTTCTGTACATCCATTGGGCATTTGTATACACTTGTATATCTTCATGCACTCATCAAATCAGCCGTTCATGTGACAGCAGTGCAATGTTATCTCAGTGACTTTGATTGTGGCATCGATCCTG
>OOFC01042746.1:0-16119 GCA_900323345.1 Pseudochromis fuscus
GAGTAGGGGCGGGGAAGTGGCCACAAAAGCCTTCTGTTTCAGCCTGGGAGTGGGGTTACCTGCCCTGCTCTCTGTGGTGGGGTCTGATTTCACACATCACATGTGCATGCATACGCATAAGCATCCACTTCCAAGTGCAAGCCTTCCATCACACACACACACACACACACACACACACACACACACACACCCTAATACAGTAACTGCTAAACTGGCCAAACTGTTTGTCATTAATGAAAGCTTGAAACAAACATTTCAGGGTCTCTGGGGACACATTACTGTTCATACAGGCCACAGCATGACAGAGGAGATAAGAGGAGAGATTCAACAGACCCCCACTGATCCACCAGATCCACTTTAATTTACAGATGACTATCAGAAAAGGTGTTTTCTCAGCTCAGGGGTTTCTGTGTTGGTTCTGATGTAGAAGTCTGAATTGCCAAAGGGAGACAAACTAGTTCAACGATGTTTGTCCTACACACACGGTACCTGAACCCAGACTACCTGCTCTTAACCCCTTAACCCCTGGGCTATTTTTAATAACCTCCACCTGAGAAACATGAACAGCTTTGGCCTTTATGGATAATATTTTAAACTGCACCATGTCTCTCTGTCCTTATCCAGAACAAAATCTGTATCTTTTTTTTTTCAGGAAGTAATACGTACATTGGTGATCCAGTTTTATATTTACATAAAAATGGGGAACTTTAGAGATATAGGTTGAAAAATGTGTTTTTAAAAAGTAACTGTAATGTGCAGCCTCGCCATCATCAATGCACAGTTCGGTTAAAGCTCTAAAAACCCTGGACTCTTTCCATAAAGCCATTCATGTCACGTCTGTAAACGTCTCTTAGCTGAATTGGACTCCAATTAAACAGCAGCTTCTTTACCGCCACAGTTTCTAAAGCATATACACCTGCACCTATAGTGGAGGAGCCCAAGGACACGTCAGCTGCCAAACAACCCACTGCAGCAGAGCAAAAGAGTAACGTTTTTTTCTTCTGATCTTCCAGCTCCTTCATCTTTTACTGTGTTTCAGGTTCATTGGCACAAGAAAATGAGTAACCCACATGTTTGTGTATCACAATGATTAAACTTGTTGCCCTCACTGTTGTGTTGCCACAGATGTAAATGCAGACACTCAGACAAAATAAGGTTCAACTCAAGGATTTAATTCAACTGAAAATGCTACAAACCACAGGCAGGATAATAATCCAACACAGGGAGCAATCCAGACAGATCAAAGCAAAAGGTGAGACCAAAAGATTTCAAAAGACAAGACTGGAGGACAAGGCTAAGACAGGGTACCATGACAGGGAAGACACACTGATTAAATACACATGGGAGACAAGACATCAAGAAACAACAGAAGTAAGTGAAAAACAAAAAGGTCAAACGAAGAAACAAGTAAAACCAAGAAATTATAACTAAAGAAATTATAACTAAAGTAGAACTATAAGTAAAAACTGAAATGATTATGAAGATAGTGGTCATAGTGCAGGATATTCAGTATATATATCTGTTTTTTGTATGTACACATAGAAGACAAAACACTAACACAATAACACATTTATGCAGAATGTCATGTTGTGGAGATAAATGCAGTTATTGATAATCAATACTGGGGTTGTTAACATTATATACATAAGATGAATAAATACAGTATTTAAGAGTATATACATGAGTGATGCGTGTATTTATTATAGGTTTAACTTGGTCGTTCAGTCATAAATGCTGCTGTGGAAACTTTGTGTCTGTATGTCTTTGATACAAAGAGGAGTAGATTTATATAGCTCTTTCATGACCTAAGCTAGATCCCAAAGCACTTTACAAGGTAACTCATTCACACACACTCACACACCAATGGCTACTGAGCTGCCATGCAAGGCGCTACCCACCATTGTGTCTTGCCCAAGGACACTTCGACATGTGGACAGGAGGAGCCGGGGATCGAACCAACCTTACGATTCACAGGCAACCCACTCTACTAGCTGAGCCACAGCCGCCCCTAAAGTCTCCACTTTTCAGCACTGCTATGTTTTTATATACAGCACTCAGCTGCTTCTTATGTCTGAACACCAGAGGAGGTCCTCTGTGAACGCTTTACCACACTCTGAAAATATAACACTGACAAAAATAAAAGCAGACGTGCTGACTGGGATTGATTACTTCGAGTGAAATTCAATTCCTTGCAAGTTTACACACTGTTCTCAAAAGAAAGAGAAACCAGGGAGGAAAATGTATTAACCAAACAACAATCTGAGGTTTGGACAGTGTCTCATCCACGTGTGTTTCCTTTGACAAAGCTACACCTTCTGGTTTTTGTAATGAAACATGAAAAATTAGATTGTTTGTGATATTAGCTACTGGAGTTATAATGCATGAATTAGTTTTACATTATAGTAATGTTGTTTTCTTTTCGCAGTAATACATTATTTATAGATTTAAACGTTGAAATATTACACTCATCCATGCCCCTTTACTTTGGGTTTTTCCAGATTGACACAGTTGGTTTTATTTCCAGCTGTATATGAACAAATGTTGGATCTGAATATGTAAGCAGGACACCAACGTTTCCATAAGTTTGAATAAATGGATCAGACGTATGTAGAAGGCAAATGTACAGAAATGCAACTGGTTTGTGGACATTTTCATAAACTCCTTCTGCTATAAACTGAACACTGTTGCCCTCTTGTGGTGAAATAGCAACAATACTTTATAACAACATTAACCCATTATAAAAGACAGTGATTGTTCTGGATGTTTCGGGACAGACCTCTGACTGACCTGTTCAGTAGTTCTTCCATCATGCTGTTAACAGATGTATATTTGTTATTGTAAATTTCTATAGTTTTTGAAAGGTTTTGACTGCTAGAAGTTGATGTTTGTAATGTACGCTGGAGCACCAGATTGTCCTTGTTTGATGGAGGGTTGGTCAGTTCATCAGAGATGAGAGGGTTTCAGATTGTCCAGTTCAATGTTGTGTTGCAAATCTGACCTGCTGGTGAATTCAGGATTCATTTTGAGGCTGTGCGGACTAAAATATAGAAACACACACACGTGGACGACTCATCGCAGCAGGGAGTGGTGAGTGATGTGTCTGTAGACAGCATAATGGTGAGCAGAGCACTAGCAGCTGTAACACACCACCAACAGCCAAACAGTGCAGCGGAGAGACCAGCAGAACAACGCTGGTGGTTTGACACTGTTAAAGGTTAACAATCAACAGTGTAGTGATGCTTTCAGGTGACCTCCTGCACTTCAGCTTTTTCTTAAGTCACTGCATCTTCAACACATCATTAAACTATCCACATACTCAGAGGGACTCTCACCACTAAGATAAAATAAGATACTTGAAACAAAGACTGCAAAAAAAAACTGCACATCATTGTCCAGTTTAAAGTACTACAGTGAAATATAAAAGTAATTATCAGGTAGTGCACATGATGATGATTAGTGTGTTTCCACAAATACAAAACTACTTCTGCTTTGTAAATCTAAAGTGTAAAAATCTTCATAATGGGACCCGTGAACCCTGACATCTTGTGGATGTGTGACAACAACATGAAGGAAAACAATGGAGACTTCCCACTGGTCTGCACAAGAAACATCAGACTGTGTTTGGTGTCCATTTGGACATCAACAGAGTTTCAACTGAAAAGAAAAATTCATAATTAAAAGCAGAAACATTGTTTTCACTTTGTACTTACAACTTCCTCCTCCTTCTTCTTCTTTGTATTTGGCTGACAGATGTGATGAGGGTGTTTTGCTGCCCCCTAGTGGCTCTCTGTTCTCTGATTGTCAAAACACTCGTCCATCATCATCTGGAGATCAGGACGTTCTGGATTATTTTTCACACTGGATCTCATCCTCTGATTGTATAATTTTGTTTTTCTTTGCTAATTGTCAAACACATAATCTTCTTGGTGGAAAAATTATAATTTATACCCATGTGGCACAAGACAAACCAATTTAACAGAATGTTGCAAGCCAACACATGAATGACTGATTCACTGATTTCAACCATCACATCTAAGAATGGAGACATACTGTTTACAGATTACCTATGTCTTTGAATGACAATGTAATCATGCAATATTACCCCATCTATTAGTATGCACACTTGATTTTGTTGTTAATTTGCTTTGTCGTGCATACTCGTTCTCCTTCTACCCACAGTCATTTGGGTAATTACTGGTCATATAGATCAGTGTTTAATGTGTTATGTGGTTCTAGTTTCCAATCCTTTCTGTGTGAGTCATTTGAATTCAGGCTCTGCAGTCGAGTACATGACAGAACATAGTCAGACAATGGTGTCAGGCTGTATCAGTGTGTAGTTAGTTTGATAGAAGGATACGGTGCAGGGTGGAGGAGAAATTGTTTTACTGGGGAAAGGTGCAGCAGTGGCACTTTTCTGGCAGATGAGCTGACAAGTTATTAGTGGTTATGCAAGTCTGAGCCAAGTGTGTGAGAAATCAGCATCAGTCTCTGTCTTGTTCTTCTTCTTTTGCTCTTACATATATTAGGACTTAATGAGCCGTCAGTCATCTGCCTTCTGCGCCAGTCGCTCAGCCGGCAGGAGCAGTGTGTGTTTGAAGCATGCTGAACTTCTGTGTGATGGCTCTTCAGGGACCTCGAGACTCAGAGGAGGACGATGTGAAAAGTTCTACAAACACACACACACACACACACACACACACAACTGCAATTCAGTGTCAAAAAGTTCAAGCTACCTCACAAAACACTCAGATGACAAAAACACATTTATCCCCTCTTTATCTGTGAAAGGCTTTGGTCTTTGGTTCCATCTGACAGACAGATAAACAGGAGAAATACCACACACTTTATGTTTCTGTGTTTATTTGGACACTGCAGTTTGTCTGGACTGTGGGAATGTCAGAAAAAACACATGAGGATGGAGGAGCCAAAAGCAGACACCAGGGGCGCTGTATAGGGGGGAAAGTTAGGACAATTTCAAAGGGGCTTAAAAAAATAGGTAAAAATTAAACTATTACTTTCTGTCTGGGTTGTGAATATTTTTTTTTTAAATATAGTTAGAATATGATAAAAAACAATGTCTTTGTTTTTTGCAGTAAAAGTTAAATATCCACATTGACCAAAAAATGTAATGTCCATATTGACCGACCACCCCCCTGTATCTGCATGAAATGGTTTGTTCCTGTCGTAGCACTCACAGGTGACGGTGCTTCCAGCAGTGAGTTGGTGCGTCAAAGTGCGACAGTGCTACATGTAGTACTAAAATAAAGTTTGGTTTTCAAAACAGGAAAGAGACACAGGAGAGAGAAGAGAGGCAAAAAAAGGTGTAAATATGTGACTCAGTGTTTCTCCAACAAAGGTGGGTAGCCTAGCCTAGCCTAGCCTAGAGTCTGTGAGTAGAAATGAACCTGTTAGCTTAATATGCATAGTGAAATAAGCTAGCCACAGACTAGCGTTAGCCTACATCTCACTCCCTTTTAACCAGCATTTAATCAGTGTAGGTAAAGGTTTTAATGGGTCAGTTGTGGTAACAACAGCTTCCTTGGGGGGGCCCAATGTCATTTTTTTTCGTAGGGCCCAGACACCAGGGCCAGAGCAGATCAGTTAACGTGGATTATAATACAACACGACAGGCAAAAAGGCAGAATCCAAAAGACATGAACAGACAGCTAGGACGCGAGTTAGAGATACAACGAACTGGCTCAGGACAGAGAGACATGAGGTTGAATACACAAGGTAAGGAGTGATCAGACACAGTTGAAAGGAATAATCAGGGAGCAGGTGTGACGAGACAAACAGGAAGAAAAGCGTGAACACACACCCACCAGGAACCCGACTACAAAATAAAACAGGAAATGACAATAACTGAAAATACACAGAACCAGGATTGAACAGAGACAGGACATGATGCACATGGAAAGACACAGACGTGGAGAAGAGACAAGACATGAAGAAAACCAAATCAGACAAAAAAAACTGAAACTACAAAACAAGAAACAAGAATAAACCAAGAAAACTAGATACAAGAAACCATGAAAATGGTCAAAACAAACTCGAAATGCATGAAATCATGACAGGGAAAGGTATCTGCTTTTAAAATGAAAATGAGAGCAGTGGCTGGAAAATACAAGGTTTTCTCTTGCTTCAACAAAAGTGAATAAATGTAGCTGGGTTTCATTATAAAGTCTGAAAGTTAAATAGTTCAGGAAATTTATATTTTTGGTTTGGAAAGTGAAAGATGAGAAGTTAAATTTTACTTTCATGTATGCATAGTTATTATGTATAATGTAAAAACTTTTGTCTCTTTCAGTTGTGGAGAGTTTGCTGCTTCCATGAGGTTGTTGATCAGCTGAGATCCCAGGATGTCTCCTCTCAGCTGTTCCCAGTATTTGTGCTGAGCTGCTGGCAGTAGCTTCATATTTAAGACACACTCATGAGAGTAGTACAGTCTCAGGATCCTTCAGTTTTCTATTGGGAACTTATTTCTTTGGGATTTCACTGGGTTTGTTACCAACTTCTGTAAAATTGCATAATTGGTTACATTAAATCAATTTTTTTGTGATTTATTAACCGTTTGTAATAAAACCTTATTGCAGTGATAGCTTGAATGTGTAAATAATGGTTCACTTACCTCTTTCTACTGTCAGTGAGTGTAATTACACATTGTGCAACATTGTCAATGCACGCTCACTGTACAATAATGGAAACTCCATATTACATAAAATAGCAGAAATAATAGTGTGAGTGTTGTGGGTGTGATTGTTGCACAGATACCACCAATGGCCACTAGATGCTGGCTCCAATTTACTTCAATTCAAAAATCCTCATTTTCAGTCATGAAAAACTCCACAAAAATCCACGAAACCTTCTGATGTCATCAATAAAGTCAGTTCTTCATCTCAGTGATCTCCATCTGAAAAAAAGTAAATATTAGGCATCAAAAGAGAAATATTTAGGGGCGTGTTTAGTTTGATTGACAGGTCTAGTTTCCAATGAGATCAGCTCTGAACTCCCGTCTCATTCACACTGAGCCTTCTCACTTCTCTCTTCATTCCCAAATATGGTCGTTTCTGGCTCCAAACAACCAACAACCAACCGACGTTCAAATGAAAAACTCCTGTCATCAGAATGCCAGACCACAAACCAATGACTGACATTGCGTTAACTTTGTCCATTTCATATAAAGCTTTAACTTGAGTCATTGAAACAATAACTGTAAGATTATGTTTCTTATTAAGTTTAAAACTCTCCAAAGAGCACTTTCTGGACAAATGTGAAGCCCCATGATGGAGCTTTGTTATGTGTCTGTCTGCCGACACAGGGGTCCAGGGGAAAGTCAAACATGACTCACAGCCTGGTAACACGAAGTGAGCTTTACTGACAGTTGATATGAGAGACACAAAGAAAAAAAACACGAGCAGGCGGCAACCAGAGTGCAAAAAATCAATCCAGGAATAAAACGAGAACATAAGAGAACAAAGACATGAGAGTGACAGGAACACAGAGAACAAACAGTCTGCAGGTGGGAGTGGGAGTTTCTGCAGCGACACAAGAAATCAGGAGGAAATAACTTACAAAATACAAAAAGGAATGACATGCCAAGGCAAAAGTGTGACAGTGACATTTTATACATGTGACCCAGATGAACAATTTCAAGATAATCTTTCAAAATAATACGAAATAGTGAAAGATTATGGAAGATTAGTTTTATCACTGTCCATTGAACCATTTCACCAAAATAAAAGGGGGAAAAAAGCCTGAACACTTGTCTCCCAAAGTGACAAACCTTTGAGTTTTAT
This sequence comes from Pseudochromis fuscus, assembly GCA_900323345.1. NCBI lineage: Eukaryota > Metazoa > Chordata > Actinopteri > Pseudochromidae > Pseudochromis > Pseudochromis fuscus. The sequence goes on from OOFC01042746.1 coordinate 7,797, forward strand.
ATTCTCAAGGGCAAAATAAATAAAATAAAAAACATTTGTTAAAATAACATATTTTTGAATGACAAATTAATCTTTACAATTACAGTCTGTCCTGCTCTCTTTTTGTCATCACTGATTCTGCTTTAAACAAACTTCATGAGCTACAGTGTGATGGGAAGCTGCAGGTTCACGCCACGCAGGTTTAACACGTGTAAGTGTAAGACACAACGACCGCCACTTCCACCATCAACAATGAAGGACAAAGCAAACATGGCTCCTTCTACCTGTTGTGGAGGATCCAGGGACGGAGAAAAGCTCGTTTCCCTCTTGGTTTTATCCTGTAACTGTGTCGTGAAGCTCTGGACGACCACAGATGGCAACAATGAGCTTGTCCTCCATTCTCCTCCATGACACCACGTGATGCAACTTTTTCACCAAGTTAAAACTTTAAAACTTACGTCGATGTGAATTTGAGTTTCTTTGTGACTTTAATTTATAATGTAATGGCCCCTGTGTGAGAAATTTCCTCTAGTGTGTTTTACAATGTAGTGTTGCTATTTCGCCACAAGAGGGCAGCAGTGTTCAGGCTACAGCTTCACTGCAGCTGGATTAAGCCACAGTGAAGCTTGGTGCTCTCTGAGTGCTTTCTGGTTTTCTGAATGTGTCATAAAAAACCAAAGAGCACATGAATGCTGAAGTGTGTCGGCTGATTACAGTTACAGGACGTTGTTTTCTTTATTACCAGGAACCTGCTCACAGAGCCTGATTCAATTCATCCATGTGACCACAGAACATAACGGGGAGAGACAAACGTAATTAAAGTGTTGCCGTGGGAACAGCTTTTGATTCATATCACAGGACTAATTGCATTGTGCTTGTGAAGCGCGTCATGATTTTTATGCAACATCAACACCCCACCCATCCCAACACACACACACAGACACACACACACAGTCTCTCACTCACTCATGTGAACAGTGTTTTTTCCTCTTCCTTCCCTTTATGTGCGACTGTTAGCCTCACCCAGCCTTAGCGCCCTTTAGGACTCAAGTACTTTCCACAATAGAGCTGTCACAGCTGATGGATTTCTGCTCCATGCAGCTCCTCAACGTGTTTTTGTCCCGATCCCAAAATACCGTCTTCAAACTTCATGTGGCGCATGTATACGACTTCCTGTCCAGTTTTAACTTGCAGGACGACGGGGGCTACGACACAAAATGACAGTGACTGGGATTCACATACGAAAAAAAAAAAAAAAAAAAGGGCTGAAATTCCAGCACACACACACACACACACACACACACAAACACACACACACATACACTCACACACAAATAGTAATGATACAAAGTAATAATGAAAGTGGGAAAACCTAATTCCAGCCACCAAAAGTCAGGACCATTGAGGAAAACTTGATTTAGTTTTTAAATATTTATACCTTCAGTATTCAATCTATTCAGATCTATTTAATAATTTATTCACACTGTATTACACTGGCCTTTGCATTGAAAGAGACAGCGACATCATGTTGATCTGCTCTCAGCTTCCATAATTTAAAAAAATATAAGGATAAATAAAGTAATAAAGTACTATCGTATCTTATTAGAAATGGAGATTTTGTGTATCTTTTATTTAATAATTATACACAACTCAATCTGAATATATATATATGTATTGTTTTCTGTATGTCATTGTTTCTATGGTGCAGAGACTTTATGAATAACTGAGATTGAGATGTTTGTTGTCAAGCAGTTAAAACAAGAACAATTAATTGATCATATGCTATCTTAATCTAAATTAATTGCATCCATTTTTGAAATTAAAAACACTGAAAAATAATTTCTGTTCAAGTGGATTCTGGTTGGTGAGTGAATCAATGAATAAACATTATAATCTTTTGCTCATTCATTGGTACAGACATACAGTCTGCTCTTACCACACCCCCCGAGTGTGTGTGATGTGCACCTGCTGCACGTCTTCAGTACGACCTCTGTGAAGTTTGCATGTCCAAAATCTGATTTCTGTTGGTGGGGACATCTCACGTCACATTGGCACCTCACCAACTTTTTTTTTTTTTTTTACCTCTGCGACCTCCACAACACACACACAAAACACAGACGAACAAATCCTAAACTCATGTGTCCAGTTGGGATGCATTGGATGTTCAGTGGTGTCATCAAGAGGCATCACAGAGAGTGATTGATCTGTTCTGAATAATTTTTATGTAATTAGTGACTCAAACGACTTTTAAAGCCATTAGGCTATTGTTCTGTGGGTCTGAAGAAAAATGTAGGATACGACTGGAGGAGTGTTTCCACAATCAGCTGAATCTACTCACAAATGGTTTTAGCAGAGGGATCCTGAAGGGGAGTTTTTGGGAGGATGTATGGAAGAGATTTTACTGCAGTGATATGTTTTCAGGGACCCTCTGTGCACAATCTATTTTCCATTATGCTCCCTGCAGAGTTACAACATCATGTATACACATCCGGGTCATCAGCTGGTCCCTGTAGTTAGAATAATATAGCAGTCCTCAAAATAGATGTTTCCCGGTGGGGAAAGCAAACACGAGTATTTGATTAGTTTTTGTAATAACTGGGCTCGTGTTATGTAATGTTAGCTGTTTTGGTCTAAGCATGAACAATCAGTACGTAGTGCTTTGTTTTGGGGAACAAAAGATTCTTCAAATTGGTGATATTAGATAGTTGAGTTTACTCGTCACAATGTGCTCTAGAGTTAGAGATAGAGGGTTTTCAGAAAAGATAAGAAAGCACTTCCTCTGTATTTACATGATTTTACCTCACTAATGCAAAATCTTTTCTCTTCAAATTCATTTTATTTTAAAAACTTCAAACAAAGTCAAAATAAATCTAACTGAATATCCACCGAGCTGCTAAAAGCTCAAAGGAATTCTGACTCATTTAGACAAAAACTGAACATGAAAAAAAATTAAATGAATTAGATTCGAGCCAAGTTTTAAAACTGGATGTGTAATCTGTCTTTAATGGCAGCTCCTCGGTGCAGCCTCTGTCTGCACAATGCTGACGTCAGAGCAGCTTTTCTTCACTCAACAAAAGAAACAAGGTTATATGTTGAATACAGCTAATCAGATGTTCAGTAGTCATTTGTTTAATGTTTGCTCTCCAGGTAAAACAGCTGAGCAAGATGTGCTGTAGTTTGTATAGTAAACCACACCCCCCCAAAACAAAATCACAATTATGCCATTGAAATGAATTGTAATGATATAAACTAGCTTATATCTCACTTTCATTTAACACATCAATAGCTCTGACTGTTAGGAGCAGAGGTGGGTTGTTATGGTTGTGTGTGTGTGTGTGTGTGTTGTGTGTGTGTGTGTGTCCCAACATTAACTGTGCATGAGCTTGAAAAGTTGCAGCAGATGGTCAGAGAGGCGTGGTGTGGGGGGTGGAGTTTCCATCACTGCTTCAGACGCACCATAACTCCTGCTTTATGTTTAACACGTTACATTCGACTGGATATACCATAATGAATGTAATATAATACCTCATATGAGTCCTTCTCTCATGCCACACTACATATACTGCTCATGGTAATCTGACAGGCCACTACGTCACCTGAAGAGATGTTATTATACTGCAGGTTTAAAGTGCAACCACTGTTGTTTTGTATATTGTATAATTACTGAAGCTTTGTGGTGTTGAAACTCCTTGAAGGATGATATTATGTTATTGTTTATGATGCTTATGAAACAATTTGCACTGTAGGTGTTGAGCCCTGAGTCAGTAAAGGTGATTAATATGATTGGATGTGACTAAAACCAGAGTAAAGTTACACTTATTGAGCCCACAGGTGCTGGCTCAACATTAATTTTAACTAGTCATGAATATCAAATGCTGGTTATCCACATCACAAATCTCAGTGCATCTTATATAAGAAGTACTGAGCGAGCACAATCCTCTGCCAGAGTATAATCCCTGTCTGATCTTCACCAGACTGTCTGAGATTATATCATCTGACATATGTGTGTGGAGATTTTCAACAGAAATCCATCTTCCTCTCCGGCTCCTCGATGCAGAAATAATATTTTGCTGGTTCTATGTCTTGATTTTTGTTAGGCCACTGTGGTAGTACAAATAATTGCAATACACCCAATGGCTCCCAAAGTTAAACTGACTTCAATTTAAAAAATCTGAATGTTCAATAATAAAATAGTCAGCCAGCACATTTTTCTCACAGGTCAGTCTGATGTCATTAGTTAAAGTTAATTCTTCTTTTAGGGATCTGGTGGTCCATCTGGTAAAATATATATAATGAGGTAGATATTATAGGCTTCAAAAAGTTGGTAGATTCTCCAATGAGACCAAACCTGAACTCCAGTCTCATTCACATTGGGCAGTGTCCTCAGGTTGGAGTACATTGATATAGCGCTTTCATGACCTAAGCTAGGTCCCAAAGCCCTTTACACATTCACACACTCACACATCGATGGCTGCCAAGCTGCCATGCAAGGCGCTAGGGCGCAACTTAGGGTTCAGTGTTTTGCCCAAGGACACTTCGACATGTGGACAGGAGGATTGAACCCACAACCTTACGATTAACAGGCGACCCACTCTACCATCTGAGCCACATCCACCCATCCAGGTTCAAGGGTCAGACCCAACTGCTCACTCCTCTCTCCATATCCAAATACGGTCACTTCATGGCGACATTCAAATAACAAACCGCTGCCTTCAAAATAAGAGTCCACAAACCAACGGGTTACATTAGCTTTGCCCATGTACAGTGAATGGTCCTGCACACAATCACAATTTTGTCTTGAGCTAATATCCTAAAAGAAGGAGAAAAATACATTAAAAAAATCAAGATCTGGTCATAAGTTTTCCCGCATAAACAGGAAAACAAACAAAACCCTCCTTGGTGGAGAGATAAAATAAAAGACTTGATAAATTTAGTAGGACAACATGCAAGTTTTGGCCTGCAACTGAAATGTTCAGTGTTGGTGACCCTGTCCAAACCTTTAATCTCCAGTGCACCTGTGTGTACCGCTGTGGTCAGACCTGTCCTCACATGTAGTGACAGTCAGGTGATCCTCTGCTGGAGTCCTCCTGCCTCCAGCGCTGCGTGTTCTCTGTTACATGTGAACACACACATGGGCAGGGGGGTGGTGTTTTCACAGAGATTTCTACATCAGCTCCACACACACACACACACACACACACACACACACACACACACACACACATATTACTGAGCATGTGTGTGTAACTAATACATAATTCATCTACTGCCGACTTACTACCTTCTACACAACACACAGATGAGTAATAATGACTTCACATGGCAGTAATCTCCAGTGCTTGATAGTCGCACATGAGGAGCAACTGCACAATGATACACACACATACACACAGGAATTCATTTGATTTATTCATCGAATGTGTGTTTCTCAGCCACATTTCTGCTGTAAGCTGCCATGATGTCACAACTTGACAAACGTTTATCAGCTCCCAGTCAGAGCGGGATGAATGAGAAGTTTAAAGAGACGTGGTATGCAGAGACAGACATTTTAATTGGATCCACAGAGACATATGAGACACAGTAATTTGGCTTTTGTACAAAACTTTTTTTTTTTCATTGACATTGTTGGTAACTGCAGTAGAAACACTGCAAGGCTGTGATGTGTGAAACAGGAGCCTTTTCCCAAAACAATTAGATGTTTCCACTTTTTGACTCACCTGCACTGCAAGCAAAACACAAAATACACCCCTCCCCTCACCTGTCTTTTTAATATATATATATTGATCCATATTTACAATGAACAGTGCACTCTTGTACATTTCAGACAGAATACTGTTTTTTTGTTGTTGTTGTCCTTGATCAAAAAGTCAGTCTGTGAAAACCTCTGCAGGCTCCAGTTGTTTTCCGATTTCCCAAAATACAAAATGAACAAAGTGGTTTCATGTGGCACAGTTTGCTTTCTGTGAAATATGAGCTCTGATCCATTCTGCAGGAGGAGAAAAATAAATAATAAAAAAACAGGTCCCTCCTCCATTGTTGTGTGGTGCTGCAGTCAACACAAAATATTAGTCACATGTTAAGTTAAATGCAAAACCTTCCTGGCATAAGAAGAAGCTGCTTTACTGTATACTGTGTGCAAAAACCACAGACTGGGTATAGAAATGGACGAAGCAACTGGATCTCAAAAGCTAGACCAATGCAGAAGTGCAAAAAAGTGCAATGCCACCAATGGCCACTAGAGGCAGGCTCCAACAAACTTTGGCTCCAGTTGACTTCAGTTCAAAATTTATCATTTTCAATCATTAAATATTCAGTCAATTTTTTTAAGTCATTGTGGTGTCATTAGCTGAAGTCAAGTCTCCCTCTCAGTGATCTGGTCCATGTGAAAAAATCTTCATTAAGTAGATGTTAGATGTTGCTGGGTGTGGTTAGTTTGATTGACAGGTCTGGCCCTGAACCATTTTTAAAATGATCAATAATACTGCTCCACCTCTATTGAAAAAATTCATGAATCTTTATTCAGAAAAAACTACCTGAACATCTCGCTCCACTGCTCACAGAAATTGTGCCATCCCGAAAAGATCCTCCATCTTTGCTCAGACAACTGTTTCATTTATATCATTAAACAGTGGAACCAGACAGTCTGAAGGTGTCTGGAGACTTCAACACTATTTCTCCTAACTTAAAGAAACACATCGTTGATAAGCAGCTGTGTCAGCATCAGTCCACAAACTGCTGACTGTAGTTTTTATGTAACATGTGAAACACAAGTATTGTATGAATTTTTATTATTGAATGAATTTTCGCCAGATGGTCTGATTAGGTGAAATTTTTAACTTGTTATTGATGAGCTAATGTTAATAATGAGTTATGATGTTATTAATGTAAGTGATTTGTAATGTGTATTTTAACGTTGTGTGTACATGCCCGGCAACTGCAGATGGAAATTATCATATTTGTACACGGTCCCTGACAAATAAACTCATCAACTAAACTCCGATTGAAGGGTCAGACCCGCCTCCTCACTCCTCCCTTCATATCCAAATATGGTCACTTCTGGCTCCAAACAACCAACATGACGACGTTCAAGTGCCAATAATGTCCTGGCTTCAAAATGTGAATCCACAAACCAACAGGTGACGTTACGTTAGCTTTGTCCATTCTACACACAGTCTATGACAAAACCCTTTCTTCTAAAAAACACTGTTTACCTGAAAACACAGCTGCGTGGACAGTCACTGCAAACAGTGTGATGATGGTGATCTGGAGAAACATTGTTATATTGAAGCAAAACACTTAAAAAAAAAAAATTCAAACTGTTTTTCATCCAATGAACTGCGTCATGTATTAATCTCTACACTTGAGTCTGCATGAAGGCAAAGCAAGAACTTCAACTAAGTCTTGGATAAATCCAGGTGCATTGAATAAGCATGTATTTCTAATTACATATGTACACTTAAATATTTTCACCCATATTCATCCGTTGTTCATGTACATTCAGTCAAAGCTTGTTTAAAAATGAAGAAGAGTCGGTATAAAAAAATAGTGAAGAGCGTGGAAATATTTGCATTTGATGCTTTGTCCAATTAATCTAAAACCTGTGATGACTTATGTATTTTTTTGTTTGGCTTTGGTTATTAAAAACCAGCATATTTGAGTCTTTCTGAAGATGAAAGCATCCACCATCTGCGCGGCTGCCTCCTTATGGCAAATATTGATTCTTCTCATTACGAGATGAGATGGAGCGGTCTCCAGTGAATCGCTCGGTTTCAGTTCTGCCTTTTCTCGTGACCTCTGCGATCGAGAGGCACGCTGCAGTCCACATTCAGTTTCATAACAACCAAGATGGAGGAAAAAAGAGAAAAACACGGTTTGACACTGAGAGGTTGTCGAGTACCACAAATAAGTGCCCAGTGTGGACACACAACACGAGTCTCACAACAACATGACAGCAGGACAAGATGGGAAGATGGTCGCTGTTGAAATGGCAGTCCTCCATATCCACACACACACACCACCAGAGTTTAATGTATTCAATCAGTGTCTGAAGTCAATGAGTGTTTTTTTTCCCAAGGTCCCCGAGCCAATAAATATTAAAACAGTGTTTCCTGCGTGGTTATGCAGCCGTGAACATGGTGATCCGTGTGGGTTACTTCCTCGGTCCACTCTTGTCGACGCGTGACAAACACTGATCTGAAGCAACAATCGGTGAGTTTTTGCGATGGCGGCGTCACACATTCGTTTCCTCTCCCTCCAGAGGATACGAGCGGTACTGCACCCGCTCCTCCAGGCACACGTGCTCTGTGGTGGTGCTGGCCCGGCTGGCGGCGCCGCGGTGCTTCTG
>OOFC01042747.1:0-32841 GCA_900323345.1 Pseudochromis fuscus
CAAAATGTCTGGTTGTTGTGTTTTTTATCTTGTGCAGAGACTCCTTAGTGAGTGTGGAAGCTAGCTGTTAGCATTAGCAGCGTTAGCCGTGGTTTTGGTGCATGCCATCAGCCTGTTATCATTTTTATATTGGACACTGGCAGTTTAGATTGTTATGTTATATTAACGAGGCTTGACAACCGAGCTTCATCGTACATAACGTTTTTATCTCGTCAACACCACAACAACTGTTACCATGACAACCTCCCGTTTATACCCATCATTAACTACGGTACCGGCAAGTGCAAAAGCCTAATACATCACAGTTAAGTTATCTGAGCAGTTCATGTTCATTTCTGTTCAGGCAAAGAAAGTGAAATCAGCACACAATAATACTTACCCTGCCATACAGGTGCAGTTTGCAGTGTGTATATAGTCCTCCACTTTGTTGATAAAGCACCAGAGTAGCTTGACAAGCCTTTGCTAGCCGCCATACTTCCGTTGCCACAATGCGCGCGCATACTTCTTTATTTACTAACAGCAAATGGGTCGATCCTGCATGTTTTAGATGTGTCCCTCCTCCAACACACCTGATTCAAATGACCAGCTCGTCATCAAGCTCTGCAGAAGCCTGCTAACGATCCCGGTCATTGGAATCAGGTGTTGACCAGGATTGCCCACCCCTGTCCTAATGTGTCCTGACATGTCCCCAACAAAGATGTAACAGAAAATACATCATCAATGCCGGACCGAAAGCCGCTGCTTTTCTTACATTTAGTCTCCTTCATCTTGCCCTGCGCTCATTTGCAACTCGTAAACGACTTTGTCCTCTCACCTGAAACAGTGTCAACAGCCCGTATGTGTACAAAAGTTCTTGCATCATTGTACTGTTTACAAAATCTGACGCTCTCCTGGCGAGTGATCCGCAAACTGTGCGTGGGCCTGGACATTGCTGTAGTGACATCAAACCAAGTGTGAACAGGGTGTGTGTAAGCGTCTGTGTTGTGGGTGTGGTGTTTCTCCTCTGCTCCCCTGGTCCTGTAACACCTCTCTAGAATATAAACCCAGCTCTAACAGTGTGATCGTTATTATCTTGACTCTCATGATTTATCTTTTGAACTTGATGCTTTTGCTCACCTCACTATCTTTTCCCCTGTGTTTGTCAGACAGCCTGTCTATCACCTTCCACTCTCAGCATGCGAACCCATCACCTTGCAATCATCAATCTAGCAGACATTCCTGTCCACCAGCTATGACCCTCCAGCCAGACTCCTTCCCTCTCCTTCACCTCGGCCTGTCTGAACCCTCATCACCACTCATTCGTTCAAAGCTGGAGGGAATCCCAGTTCGACCGTGTAGATGGGAGGCTGTATCTTGCTGGTAAATTTGGTTGTGTTATGATCAACAAATGTGAGACTCATGCCTGACTTTTAGTCTGTTGCAAGCATCAACACTGGGATTTATGCTCCACCACTCGTGACTCACTAAAACGCAGCATGACTATAGGTCCCACTTGTCTCTGACCAATTAAAGCTGGATTCTGCAACTGTTCATCCTGTTGTTGGATACAGCTGACCTCCCAAACTTCCTCCACAGCTGTTCTGCCCCAAACAAGAGATAAGTAAAGACATTATCAGATACAAATCTCCAAACCAGACACACCAGACAAACAGTTTGCAGCTCTGAATAATAATGTGTGATGACACACTACCAGGAGAACGTGGTAGTTGTGAGTTAAGAGGGAGAAAAAAGCTGTAATATTGTCTTTATATAAAATCAGCCGCTGACCAAATGAGGAATGTTTGACATAATCTGGTTCACTGCTTTGATTTAGACTGAAAAAGCAACTATAAGATGGACTACCATCAAATATTGTACAGGTTCTCATGGACTTCTGGTGAAATCTACTGATTGTGGAGCTTCACTAGACCAGTGGTCCCCAACCTTTTTTGCACCACGGACCGGTTTAATGTAGGCATTATTTTCACGGACCGGCCTTCAAGGTGTGGCAGATAAATACAGTGAAAATAATATAACACGACCGGCATAAAAAGTTGTCCTCTTACCCTTTGCAAAGAAGCTCGTTTGTATTTTATTCATTATTTTTTGGCTAACGTATCTGACGTTATGCGTAATAGGTGATACTTTTTATCACGTGACCGAGACAAGCGTATTGACGTGTCAAGAGGCAATGGCAAAAGTTAAGTTGAAGAGAATCTGGTCGTTCCTTTCAAAATAAAATGTCTTTCACACTCTAATAATCAATGCAACGGAAGTTAAATTTTATTTATTCTTTCTGTGCGGCCTGGTAACAACTGCCCCACGGGCCGGTACCGGTCCCCGGCCCGGTAGTTGGGTACCACTGCCCTAGACCAACAAGTAATCATATAGCATACCTTGGTTTTCAACATAATAACATAATGCACGCATAATAAAACATTTTTCAAAAGGGTCACAAAAGAAAAATAGTTTTACAATATCCTCCAGAAACACGCTGTGGTTGAAATTTTGAATTCCAAGTACTTTAATGAGTGCAGTACAAAGTGGAGATCATTGTAAACCATACAGTCTATTTTGTAAACTCCATGTCAACATGTCTTTTAATAATGTCTCCAACATATAATCTTCTGGATAATTAAGTGATGATATTGGCTTATGATGATAACTGTGATTTTAATTGCATCGGCTTGTTTTTTGAGAAGACATAGCCGTGTATGAAATCGTTGTCTTGTACACTCATTTACTATTCCCTATATAATTCAACGGACACTCTTTAAATTGCTCTGCAGTGAGCAGTAAATTGAGATTTATGAGTTTGGTAGGGCACCGTATAATGCAGTAATTACACAGTCAAATTTTGGACGGTCACTAAAAATGATGACAGTAAATATATAATAAAACACACACTTCAGTAAATAGATGTTTTTCTGGGAGTTTGGTTTGGTGGAGGGTGGTAAATACTTCAGAAACCCATGAGTCTCAGCTGCTGTTTATATATAGAAGATACTGCTCAATGCCCGTCACAGCTGGAAATTTAAAAAAATGCACAAAATACTGCATCGTGATTGCTTAACTTATCCAGAGTTAAATGATATGAACTGATTGCATGTAAACTATCTTTACAAGTGGCAACAGTTGAGACAAAAAAAATGAAGCAGGAAACTGCAGTACCTCAAGTCAGTGTCATAGACTGTATAGAGAAACAGACGCAGCAACCAGGTCTCAAAGATGAGGTAAATGTGAAAATGTAAAAAAGTGTAATACTGCCAATGGATGCTGACTCCAAAAACTGAGGCTCTGATTGACTTCAACTCAAAAATCCTCATTTTCAGTGATGAATTCAGGCAATAATTTATTTTCATGTGTCGCTCTGATGTCAATAGGTAAAGTCAACTCTTCTTATCAGTGATCTGGTGGTACAAGAATAAATTCATAATTAAGTACATATTAGGCTTTAAAAAAGACAAGTACTGTACTTTCCGGACTATAAGCCGCTACTTTCTTCCAACGCTTTGAACCCTGCGGCTTAAACACCGGTGCGGCTCATGTATCGGCAGCACAAAGCTCGTTGGCTTTTTACAAGCTAACAAGCTTCGTGCCGCTGATACATTTAGCCTCATCACATCAGACCCATGAAATTATCTACCAGGTCACAGTGAAACTGTTCGAATAAATTCAATCACACTCACACTAAATTCTTCAGTCATTTTGTGCTTCATGCACACACCCTCATCATGGAAAACACACAAAGAGATGTATATGATGCAGCTTTCAAGTTAAAGGTGATGGATCTGGCTGTCGAAGAAGGAACTAGAGCTGCTGCACGTAAGTTTGGCATCAACATGGTGAGATGTTGGAGATGGTGGCGTGAAGAACTGATTGAATGCACACTAGTGGTTTTAGTGTAGGAGGAAGATGAAAATAGAGATCGATGGCTTTTCTGGTAAGCTACTGTGTAACAAGCCATGTTACAAACACTATTTGGGAAAAAAGCAGATATTTGATTAAAAGTTAAAAAGAAAAAAACTTTATGTGTAAATATCAAATGTTACAACGTGGACACCTGCGGCTTATAGACAGGTGCGCTCAATAGTCCAGAAAGTACGGTATTTAGGGGGGGTCTTCAGTCTCTAATAAGACCAGACCTCAACTCGAGTCTCAAACACTATCCTCAGGTTCAAAGGTCTGAGTCGCCTCCTCACTTCTCTCTTCACATCCAAATATGGTCACTTCTGCCTCCAAAAAATGAACATGAAGTTCAAATGTTAAATTCCTGCCTTCAAAATGCAAGTCCACAAACCAGTGGGTGATGTCACGTTAGTTTTGTCCATTCTATAGAGTCTATGGTCAGTCTACATAGATGCCCATATGAAAATGTCCAATAAATGTTTGTAATTCAACTCACCCATTTAAATTGTATCAGGGTTACAGTTGGAAATGTTTTTGTTTGGGTGGGTTTATATTTCTGTACCTCTGTTGGCGACATTACAGGAAACAGATATTGATCTTTTTTTTTGAGAGATAGGGTGTTACCCAATAAAAAAAAAACATTTGGGCAAAATCAGATGATGAAATCCTGTCTGAAAAAACATCCTTAGGTTGGGCAACAGTTTTAACAACGACAACAGTGACCAGTAGGGGGCAGCAACATCCCACCACTGCATCTATGAGCTAGAGAGGAATAAGAAGGAAGCAGAAGATACAAACTGAAAACGATGAAATGTTTTGGCTGTTTGGGTAATATTCATAACTTTGTTACATCTTAAGGGATTTTGTTAAAAGTCTACACACATATGAAGCATGATAATGACCACAACCTGAGCTGATCTGGTGGAGATCAAACATGGATTATGACTTGACAGAGCTTTGGGCTAAACGTGAAGGTGTGGCTCCGACGATCGGTGAGGTCACTATGACTACATCCATCTTTTAAATACAGTCTATGTTGTAGTTAACTTCTCTTTCTAAGTTATCACATACACTTGTACAGTTGCCTTGTAACAGCATCGTCTTTAGTTTTCACCTGTTGTTATTGTTACGTTTAAACTTGGATGATTCTTCCTAAAATCTCTGAAATTGTAGCTAACTTCTCCCCTTAAGTGTCTGAAGCTGACGTCTTTAAAGAAATAGAAAACTCATGTTTAAAATACAGCAGGGAAGATAGATTTTGATATAACCTAAAGATTCAGAGACCTAAAGGGCTCTGAATATTACAAACTATCCATTCATCCATTTTCTATACCTGCTTGTCCGCACTTGGGTCGCAGGGGTCTGCTGGAGCCTATCCCAGATCATCGGGCAGGAGGGGGGGGTACACCCTGCATAGGTTGCCAGCCTATCGCAGGGCTAACATATAGACAAGCAACCATTCACACTCACACCTATGCTCAATTTAGTTTGATCAGTTCACCTAACAAGCATGTCTTTGGACTGTGGAGGAAGCCGGAGTACGCGGAGAAAACCCACGCATGCACAGGGAGAACATGCAAACTCCACACAGAAAGGCCTGAGCCGAGATTCGAACCCCAAACCTTCTTGCCGTGTGGCACAAATGCTAACTGTGCCGCCCTATTACAAATTATCGTCCTATATGTAGGTCCCTGTCACTATTCCTTCAAGTGTTTATTAGAATCAGGAAATAGATATTATCTTTTTGTACAAATGAAGAAACTGTTTTATCAGTTCAAGCCACAGCAGTGCTCCAGCTGAGAGTGATGCAGTACTGTGGGGAATATTAATAGGAAGCTTTAAAAAAAAAACGTCTTCCTGCTCTTTCCAAACGTATAAATAATGCAAAAAAGAAAACTGGACTAAATCAATTTAATAATTTCTTTTTCTTGATGGAAAAATTGTAAAGTATATTTTTTTTAATTATTGCAAAAAATTAGTCTTGCTACGACAACAAAAGGCCAAAGAAATATGACTTTAATTTCTTCTCACTTCCTCTGGGCAGTAAGAAAGAAAAAGCAGATATAACACCCTGACTTTGAACACTTCAGCTGGAAACTCGTCTTTGTGTCAAACACTTTAAAACAACTTACTTGAAAAGTGATGTAAAATAGCTGCTCCACATTATTTGCATCAAAGGATGACCACAGGTGAAGACACGGATCTGCTGCATGCTTCGCAGCATTGTAATGAGCTGCAGCCATTGTGTTGCTGCATGTATAATTGTGTGTGAATAATGCTGGTGAACTGTGCGGGCACCTCCCACTGTGGGTCCCTGTGTAGCCAGTCCCTATGCTTTCACATCTGGCTAGAGCTTTGAAGTGGCAGGTGTGCCATCTACATGCCACACACATACACACACACACACACACACACACACACACACACTGCCACCACCATGTTGGCAAAACGAGTGAGAGAGATAGGCCTTTGTTGGTGAGTACAAAGAACATACACACTGTCATTTTGGCGTTCGGGGACTGTTTTTGATACAGAATAATCAGATTCACACATCTTAGGTTACGAGCAGCTTTAGCGAACAAAAGAAAACCAGCTTAAAACCCACATAGTTGCCAGGCGTAAGTCATCCGGGATGAGCGATGACTTGACTCGAGTCTTACTACTCATGCGTGGAAGACCTGATCTAACATGATCTCCCCTCCCGGTGGCACATAACAATTGTATTTCATATATAAAGAAGAAGACAGGATTTACACACATGCACACACACATGCAAAGGTGTCTTGAAATTATGTTGCATGTGAACAAAAGCCGCAGTGGAATAAGTCAAAGAATTACAGAGAAGTCGCTGCCAGTTGTCATTATTCCTCGCAGGCTCGCCTACATCAGCATGCACGTCTTGTTGCAGCAAGCTGAGAAGTTTGACAAAACTACTGAGCTCTCTGGGGATGCATAAATGTGATCCCCTAAAAGAATTTACAAGGTTATATGTATATTTTTCCTAAAGCACATGTTTTGTCTTAGTCTTGCTTTGCAGAAACCAGATGGAAACAAAACAATAACAGATTAGCTTTATAAGTATGATTTCTAAGGTTTTTACCTGTCTTATGATTATTACAAGTGAGAGTCTTGTGTTTTAGACCTGCTCAAGTAAAAATAAAGAATCAGCTGCAAAATATTAAAGTAAAAATATACACAAACTTTGCTCATATATTTGAATGTATAACATTGTTAATTTGTTGATGTAATTTACTTGTGTGGCTAATTTAAACCGGTTTTATTTACAGTTGCGGTGCACTGAGAAAATAATTCAATTGGAGTTTATAGAATAAATATTAGGTGAGATCTTGGGTAATTTTGGCTTTTTAATGTTTATAAAGGAAAATTACAGAATCAGTATGCATCATTTGATTAGTAACTAATATAAAACCACAAGTGTATTTACAGTGTTAAAGTTCAGTTAAACAGCACTTTGCCCTTAAAAAAAATAAATATGAGTATGTCGGGATATCAGTAAATACATTTCATGAGTATTCACAGTTGCTGTTTTTTTTTTAAATTTTTATAATTCAAAAAATGAATTCTAATGTATTTCAAAATGACAGCAAAAATATAAAAAGCCACAGAAAAACATGTGTAAATCTGTTTTTTTTTTTTCATTTATTTATTTACAGTGGATGGAGGTCGAATTTGTATTCATTTAGGAAACTAGTCTATGTGGAAATAATGTATGATCCAAATGAATGTCTTATGGGTTGCAATGACTTATAACGTACCTAAAATGCACTCAGTGGCTACTTATAAACTTGTACACTTGTCCTGCAATCAGCATGTAATCATTAAATGAATGCATCTAATCAAGCCAACGTGTGGTGTCCACTTAAGACATAGGAGCATGCTGACATGCTGAAGAGGTTGTGTTCTGTGGGTTAAATCATTGTATAAATGGAAACAATTAGAGCAAAATAGTGCGAGCAGCACATGATGCAGCGGCACCGACTGGAAGAGCATCCAATACACAACATGTCAAACCTTGACCAGAAGAGTATCGGAAAAATCTTGCTGAATTTCTGCTGCAACACCCAGATGATATGGTCAGACCTCAGTGTAAACAGCATGAATCACTTCTGGACCATGATGTTTATATTTTACTGGGGTCAGAAGTGTGACCTTTCAGTGCTCTCTCTGGGATGTTAACGTCTTTACCCTTTTTCTATTTATCCCAAAATAATGTAATTGCCTTCAGCACATTTCTG
Source organism: Pseudochromis fuscus (assembly GCA_900323345.1). Classification (NCBI taxonomy): domain Eukaryota; kingdom Metazoa; phylum Chordata; class Actinopteri; family Pseudochromidae; genus Pseudochromis; species Pseudochromis fuscus. The sequence continues at coordinate 8,145 of OOFC01042747.1, forward strand.
GCTTTGAGACTTATCATCTTTCACCCCTGTCTTTTATACACACTGGATTCAGGAAGTGTTGTAAGCTGGAGAAAATTACACTGTCTCTCTGAGGACGGTCCAGAGCATTTGTCAAGGCCTCACTCTCAACTACATCAAGAATAATAAGATACTCACATTTTCTAAACTAATCACTTAATTGTGGAATGGTGAATGGTTGCAATGAGTTTTTTATTTTAATGAGCAGAGTTGCAGCATTAATGGGTTATTTAACTTTTCTATCTTTCACTTTGTGCTCACATCCTTGGTAAAATATGTGTTTTTGTTGCCTTATGGACCCTTTCAAGATTACATGATACAAATGTTGTATCATGTACCAACATGAATCAGTGGCTCTATCCTGCCTTGTGTCATCAGTGCAGGCTGGGGGCTGGTGGTGTAATAGGTGGGTAATATTTTCTCGGTACATATCAGACATTAATACGAACTTGGCCATGTTTAATAATCTGTAAGAGCTCTGGTCTGAACACAGGCCAAGTAAAAATTATGATGCTGTGTTTGAAAGGCATGTGAATCAAATTCAACAAACTATATATCGTTTGAAAGCACAAAGCGTCACGAGTCAAACTCTATTAAGCATTTTAAAATACCAAAACACCAGCAACAGCAGTTCCTTACTTTGTAATAATCGTGCATCGTACACAGGATAACTCTAGTTTCTTACCTTCCCTGTTGTGTATAGGAGCACGTACTTCTTGAATCAATATGTGAACTTGTAAAATGCTGGGTTGTTTTAACCCAGAACTGGGTTAAGATTGGACATGGTGGGTTAATTACACCCAGTAAAATGGGCATCAAATCAACATAATCTGCAAGTAAAATTGAGAAAATCCTGAGTAAAAACAACAAATACTGGATGAAAACAATAAAATATTGCATAAAAACTGATTGTAGGATAAAAAAACTATAAAATATTGGTTGAATAGAATAAATTGTCGGGTAAAAACAGCAAAATATAAAACAACCATCTTACTGGATTACATGAACCCAGCATGTAGTTTATCCAATATTACCCAGTTCTGGGTAAAAACAAACCAGCATTTTTTGTTGTGTGGTGCACACTGTTTTCACTGCCATGAACACAGTGTTTCTGAACTTACCCAAAGTATTTATAAATGTAATATATTCAATATTAAGAGACTAAGTTCTTTATGTTTTTCTGACCATTTGCAGGAAGAATGAGCTCAGTGTTTTCAAAAAAAGGTGCAGCTGGCGAATCTGCAGGCAAAACAGTAACAGTGGACAGTGAAAATGCACTGCCCAATCAATGCAACACATAATTCAGACTGTCCAGGTATTTAAGCCAACATTAAAAAAAGGTGTAGATAATAAAATGTGAGGTTATAGGGTAATCCCATACAACATGCAGAAAAACCCTCTCAGAAACACTGATCCCTGTTTAAAAATAACCACAGTCTAATTAGTTTTCTACTTTCTGTGTGTGTGTGTGTGTGTGTGTGTGTGTGTGTTAGGGCAGAATGGGGCTGCAGCGACAGAGTAATTAAGAGAAACAAGTCTTTGATCTTAATGAGGTTTTTCTACTCTTGTCAGGGAGTGAGGGGATGTGTATATATGCGAGAGGGTGTGTACGTTTGTGTTCATATTTTCTGTAAGAAAAAAAAATAAAATCCCCCCAAAATAACCCGAATCTGAAATGAAAAGTAAACTCCAATTCTGCTCCAAACAGCAGGGAAGTTTCATCTGTGTCAGCTCTGGTGACTTTCTGCTTTGTTGGTTGAAGAGTACATGTCACTTCTTTGAAATAAGAGATTTAGGTCATTCTGGGGGAAAAAAAGGAAAAAAAAAACTCTTCCTCCCTCCATGAGTGTTTCTTCTCAACTTCATGACTAATTGACTGAAAGATAATTTGAATGCTGAACAGTGGCAGCAGGAGTCCACTCCATTCAGCGGTGAGATTGATGCATCTAAACAACACCAACAAACATGGCCCGCAATCACTCTAGAGGGGGTGCTCCGCGGAGAACATCATTACCGACTCTGTGTTTTCTGCTAAATCAAAGTAGCTTCCCTCGGCTTTGATAAAAGAGCCTGGTGCCGATCAGGGTGGGAGTTTGCTGCTGGGTTAGCCAGATGAGAATCGTCCAGTGAAACTGTTTTTTGGTCAAATCAAACAAACCACCCGCCCAAAATTATAATTAAACACGGAGACAGGACGACTGCCCTGCTGGTTGAAGGCACGTGACGAGCAAAGCAATGCCATCAAACAGACTACAATACCACTGGAAATATAGAATACTGCAGTATCAAGCTGAATAAAATATGACTGTTTTGTGAAGATAATATAATTAGTTCAAGTTCAGTATCATTTATTTATAAAGCATGTTATCGCCACACGGTCTCAGAGGTCTTTGTGTGCAGGGAAAGAAAGAAGTGTGGTACATCCAACTCATCTAATTGATCAATAATCAATCACAGTGCAAACACCACAGCAGGGGTCGCGGGGGGGGACGACAAAGCACAAGACAAGGAATAGTATGTAGACATTATACATAGCAAAAAAGAAGAGAGAAAACAGTGTGTGTAAAGAAAAACAGCATTTATTCTGCTTTATTTTTGGTCAGCCAACAAAACAATACATACTTTTTATTCCATTCAAATTCTGGAGCATATCAGGGCATCCAAGCATGTGATGTCATATTCACTAACATAGACTCTACATGGTGCTGGAAATATTCCCCAGAGACTTTGGTCCATATAGAGATTATCGCTGCAGATTGTGGGCACCGCCCTGATGCAAGTCTCCCATCCCACCACATCCCAAAAACACTCGGGTAGTTTGAGATCTGTTGACCGCACAGGACATTTGAGTCCAGTGAACTATTTGCTAAGGAAGTAAGTGAGTCTGAGATTACAGGGGTGGAATGTAATGTAATGTAATGTAATGTAATGTAATGGGGGTGTTATCCATTGTAAGCACTATGGTCACAAAGAGATGGAGATGGTCAGATAAGGGACCCAAAATATGGCAAAAAGGAAATAAAAAAATCTGATTTCTACCATTTCTTCAACCTGATTGGATAAGTGGGAAAAGAAGATGTATGGATTGATGGATGGATGGTGCAGCACAAGTAAAGACTCCCGGGACCACCCCACCCCCAGTGTGCTCTTCTTCTGCACCTGTGGCTGTAATAAGTCCTTATTTAAGCTGCAGTCAGCTTCCTATCTGCTGATTCTGGTGTGGCCGTTTTTCTCTGGCTTCTTCCATCAATGACACATTTTCCTCCAAACAACTCATTTAATGTTTTTCTGTTTTTTTAAACAACTCTCTGTAAACCCCTCGAGGCGACTTTGAGTAAAATTCCCAGTAGATTAACAGTTTCTGAAACACTCTCACCGGCCCATCTCACAACAACCGTGCCACATTTAAAGCAACTTAAATCAACATTATTTCTAATTCTGATACATGGTTTGAAATTTAGTAGATCCTCTTGACCAGGTCTGCACTGATCTTCTGTCACGTGATTGGATGTTTAGATATTTGCATTAATGTGAGACAAATGGAGGGAAAAGCTCAATATGTTTGAGTATTAACTCATTTGACTCAACCCTATACACAGTGAATCTGTTGCATGGCTAATCTGTGTTTACCTAAATAAAGCCTGTGAAACAAATAAGTATTTACACAGATTAGGAAAACTGATGGGAGAGCATTATTTTTACTCACACATTTAACAAAAAAATATTTAATTCAATCCAATCTTGTTTTTACCATTCAAAATACATTAAGTAGATGGATGTACATGATGTGGAACAACCTGAATTTTATTTATTTATTTTTGCCACAGCTAGAATACATCATGTGTGACTCATACGTGACTCATAATGCATGGAAAATCCCCACGGTGTTTGAGCAGATGACTGAGATGTTTTGATCAGTAAGCGTGACAATAGTAAGTGAAAGTGAGTACCAGCTGCTCTTTGTGACAATGTAGGACACGAGATACCCACTGAAACCAGCCTCACAACAACCTCAGTCTGTCTCCCTCAGACTTTTCACAAACACTGGTTCACTGGACTTGAGATGAGAAATTTTTTGTGATATAAGGGTTTTACTATTTGTTACAGAGACACAACACACGGGCAGGTTAAAGAAACAGGAGGTGATATTTTACTTCCAAAAGCTTTAAACTTTAAAGGACTCAGAGAGCACAAACATCAGCCATGAGATAATTTCACGCCAAAACTTTAAAGCTGGTGTTTGACCAACTGAGGTCAGAAATCACTTCAAGAAATAAAGACATTTTCATCTGGTCTTGATTTTCTGTGTCTCCTTTTTGATTGTATCCCGGTGACCTGGACCAGGTCCACAGTCAAAGTCATGTCATAAAGTTCTGGACTGACTCTGACGGTGGCAACAAGCTGGTCCTCTAGTTGTGCTCCTTGGTGACCAGGTAACACTACCTTTTAAAACTTTTAACTCGTCACATTGATCAGCACGAATTTGCATTTACTTGTGTCTTTGTATTCACTTATCATGTAATCATGTATGAACACAGCTTCAGAATCTACACATATAGATTTCCAACAGAATTGATTACAAACAGTACAAGATACAAGAACTTCAGGGTTGTTTTTTTTTTTTGGTAGGGACAAGATCCCATCCTGTAATCTGGCACAAAATTTATTATTCATACCCTATCTGTCTGAAAAAAAGGAGATCTGTTTAATAAGTTTTCTGTGATCTTGCCATCAGATGGATGGACGGACAAACAAACCAGTGACTGAGGCAAAAACCTCATCTCCTTGGCGGAGGTAATAAGGATACAAATAGCTAAGTAAGCAAACAAACTACAGGGGAGCAGGCTAAGGTGGGGTCCACTAAACAGGTAAAGTCCAAAACAAACACAACCTGAGGAGCAGAGAGGAGATACACAGACAATCTGGGATGTTGAAGACTGATAGTATATATACTGCAGGGGTGATGAGCAAATTGGAAATGGTTGAGCAAAATCAAAAAGATATAACAAAAAAAAACAAGAACACTGACACTGTTGTGAAGACTTGTGTATAACAGATAAATATAAAACTGAGCGAGAGCTTCGGAGAGAGAAATGTTGAGTCTATTCTGGGTCTCTCTTTCTCTACACCTCTGCACGATTCCTTTGCAGCCTCCTTTCAAACGTTTCAATCGCACGACTGACACATTTTTGTTTCATATTTGTTTCTGGTGCTCCTCAGTTCCCTTTCAGACAGAGAGTAATGCCCCACTGGTACAGCTGAGTATGTAAGTGCAAAGAAAAGATAGTCAAATTGACAGTAAAATAGACAAGGACACTGAGATAAGAAATGTCTCGCAAGAAACACAATGTGGTGGAAAGAGAGAGAGAGATGGGACTTTAGCCAATTCTACCGTCCACATTAGCAAGGACAGCAGCCACGTCCACTGCATGAGGCCAGTGTGTGTGTGTGTGTGTGAGAAGAAACTCACAGGAGGCTGTGCTATGTATGAGTCACACACTCATTGTTTGGCCATGTGCAGATTCCTATAGAGACACAACAAAAAGGAGACATTTCTTCACCTGCATCCAGCAGCAAGTTCCTCTGTTAATGATGCCTATAGTAAGGTAGGCGAGTGTGTGCTGCTGAGGAGACACAGCGTCACTCAAAACAGCAGCGAACAATAAATACTGTTGGTGTATATTGTGCATTGGCGTTTGACAGTATTGACAATGTGACAATGGGAAAGATGAACTGATGTAGAGAGACTTATTGGCAACAACTTAACTGCTTATTTTAGTCTTAACACTCTCGTCATGTCGATTTTTCACCCCAGCATCCAACTGTTTACAAATTAAAAGCTCAGTAAAGCTAGCAGTCAGCAGATGGCCACTGTTAGCAACTAGCCCAGAGGTGTCCAATCCTGGTCCTCGAGGGCCGCTATCCTGCATGTTTTAGATGTGTCCCTCTTCCAACACACCTGATTCAAATGATTAGCTCATCATCAAGCTCTGCAGAACATAGACATATACACTAGACGCCGTGGAGCCAGTGTCCGCCCACCGCTTCAATACGTCAAAGCCGCTGCCATATTGTGAGGATCAAGTCTGCCCTGTCAACCTATACAAGTTAATGTGACAGTGATGTGTTTCCTGAAGAAAACCACGAAAATATACATTTACGTGACTGTGAAGAATCATTGCATTCATGTTTAGTTCATTAAAATAACAAAAATGAAATGTGAAAAAATACTTTAAAAACTAGAAAAGCACTCTGAGAGCGCAGACCTCCACCAAGCACTGTTAAGGCCAATTGATACTTTCCGTGTCCGCATGTCCGCGTTGGTGCATGAGGGTCCGCGTCACGTAAATGTCATGGAACACGTCAGGAAGTGCTCGAGCGGACAGGCGCCGAGGCGTCCGCGTACAGCTCCAAAAATGTGAGCGCATCGCCTGGGCGAGGAGGGTGCGAGCAACTGCACTGTGCTTGCGCTAGCATATCAAGATGGACGCCTCTGAGGAGAGACTTTGCGAGGAGAATCCTTAAAAAAAATTCCTGGATCCAGACAGTGTGGCGGATCACCCCCAAAATTAAATCAGTTCTTCCTTTTCCCACTTCCAACATATCCTGAAAATTTCATCCAAATCCGTCCATAAGTTATTGAGTTATCTTGAACACAAACAAACTGACAGACAGACAGACAGACTGACAGACAGACAGATAAACGCCGGCAAAAACATAACCTCCTTGGTGGAGGTAATTATTAACAACAACAAAAAATCATTTTTTCCACGCAGTCGGTTGTCGTTATTTTGCCGGTTTGTACAACCCCATGCAGAGCAGTAATACGGCATTGTTGCTGAAGTCTCGACAACTGACCCTCGCAAGATGGCGGACACTGACGTATGTTCCATCCAGTTGGTGAGGCGTCTAGTGTATATGTCTATGCTGCAGAAGCCTGATAACGATCCTGGTCATTTGAATCAGGGGTGTTGGACGAGGGAAACATCTAAAACATGCAGGATAACGGCCCTCGAGGAGCGGGATTGCCCACCCCTGAACTGGCCTGTTGACATATTGGAGCATTCAGCAGCTAATTATAAGCAGTGTAGATGGTGGAGACCAAAAACTGAGCTAAAAGACAGTGAATATTGGAGTTACAATTTCCATGTGGCCCGAATCATGACGCCAAATCAATTATAATGTGAAAGCTTATCAAATGCATTTGAAAAATAATGCTATGTTCGCCCTGTGTTGATAAGACACCAAAGTTTAAAAGAAAGAAAGAATCAGGAATTACAAGATTCAATTTGCAACCAATTTCTAAGTTTGCAAGATACCAGAGATGTGGATGTTCACACAAACATGAAGAACATGAAGGAAAGTCCTGAGTGGTGTAATCTGATTAAATTTTTCTTCTTTTGTATTAAAATACCATTAAAGTTAATTCATAAATCCAACTCCACGTCCACACAAATTATAAAAATCTTCCTCAACATTGATCTGTAAAGTAAAATTAAAGCAGACAAAAATATAATCCTACAATGAGGTGGATTCTAGATGTTCTGGAGCTTTCAGTCATATTAAGCATGTTTATAGTTTTTGTATTGTTAGTGTAACGTTAGTGATGTAACATAAGTCCCACTGTTAAATTATTTCCTTCAAAGAAAATGATTTTTTTTTAATTTAATTTTATTTTGTTACCATCAGCTGTATGGTTTACTCTTTAGTCTCCCACAGCAGCAATAAAAAAACAGCAAACAATTATTTCCTTCTGCATTACATAATTCAACTTCGACAAACTGGCTGGCTTTTACTGTGAAGGCATCACAGGAAACACTTTGTATTTATCACAGAGATTGGGATAATTCATGAAAAAGCAAGATGATGATAATTTCCAGTGTTTCCTCTGGCACAGGATTACTTTTACATATCGCAGGGTGTCATGGAAAAAGGAGGAGCAGCCACAGTGAGCTGCTGATAACAAGCTGCACCTCCGACTCCTCAGCACGGGAACCAGCGTCACTGTGCTCAGCTGTTTGTGTGGAAAACTACTGCTTGTGCCATTTGCAGCAGGAGGGGACGACTGTTCATGGTTGCAGGAAAAAGGCCAATTATTGACGGACTTGTTTATTAAAACTACATGAGTTGTTGCTTTGCTGTAGTGTTTTGTAGCAGGGTAGTGGCTCAAAGTGTGTTTGCTGTAGTATCAACCAGCTACATATTGATAATGTAGCCTTCATGTGTTTATAGATACAATTTAAAACTTAATGCCTTAATCATTGCTGGCATCATTGTCTGGGGACATGAAGGGAGCCTGCAGTTTGTCTCAGAACTGCTACATAAACCATTATTGCTTTCACTTGTGTTGGTTTTGTCTCTCGGTTTGCAACAATATGGGAAAACCTATGAACAGGTCTCAGTTCAGTAGCAGCAGGAGGCAGCAAAACACCACTGCTGTGTCTTTGAACTGAAGAGGAAGAAGAAGGAGGAAGCAATAAGTGCAAATTAAAATGGTAAAATGTTTCTTTGGGACACACACATAACTTTGTCACATCTCAAAGGGTTTTGTTGAAAATCAACCATAACCCGTATTTAGAAATGGACAAAGCAACTGGGTCTCAACAATGAGGCCAGTGCAATACCACCAACTGCCACAAGATGCTGGGTCCATAAAAAAAAATAATAATACATAAAAAAAAAAAATTGTTTTGAATGTCAATGTCAAGTCAATTTGTATTAATGATTTGGTGGTCCATCAGAAAAACGTATTAAGTAGAAAATATGATTCAAAGAAGATTTTGTTAGTTTGATTGACAGGCCTCCACTGAGACCAGCCCTGAACTTGAGTCTCCTACACATTGGACAGTGTCCTTGGATTCAAGGTTCAGACCTACCTCCTCACTCCTCCCTTCATATACAGATATATCCACTTCTGGCTCCAGACAACCAGCACTGAGATGTTTAAATGCCGATTCCTTGGTTTCAAAATGCGAGCCCACAAACTAACAATCGATTTCACATTAGCTTCATCCATGCTATGTACAGTCTATGAAATCTACACACACTTGATTGACAATCTGAGACAATTTGGTTAAGATCAGACATAGATAATGTAGTGTTGTAGTACTCAAGACCGGTCTTGAGACCACTTTTTAAGGGTCTCGGTCTCGTCTTGAAATCAAAGACATTTTTACTCGGCCTTGTCTTGGTCTTGGACAGGGTGAACTTGGGTTATTTGATCAAGACCGGTCAAGACCAGGCCAGCACTACTGTGATAAGTGAGAACTACCTTTGTGGTGTCATGTGGTCTTTGTGACACTCGGAGTGACATGCCCTCCGCTAGCAGATGCAAGGAAAATTGTTTTTTGTTGCTGTTGTATTTATGTAAAAGCAAACTTAAACTTAAAAACGAGATACTGGTCATTTGGTTATATTTTTTTGTGATTTTTCTTTGATATATACAGTCTTGGTCTTGTCTCAGTCTCGACCTCTAAAAGTCTTGGTCTTGTTTTGATCTTGATACTCTCTAGTCTCGATAATGTCTTGGTCTCGGTCGGTACGATCTTGACTACGACACTAAGATAATGTCTTGGCTCTGAGTTCTTTCTAGTTCTGTTTGTTTTCTCGGCAATGGAGAAGTTTCAGGTAAATATTCACACTGACTAACTTCTGCAAACTCAGTAAACACATCAAAACATTCTGTGAAATCCAGAGATGTCACTGGGAAAATGAACAAATGTTTCTCACTCCCTGATAACTTGACCTTTGTAGAGCGCCGTCTGCTTTCGGTTTGTGGGACATGGACGATAGGTGTCTTAATCAAACTGGAGCGTTTGGTCCAGGCCGCCTCTGACAGCTTCAGACAGATTCTCATTACTGAGCTGGCATTTAGCATTTAGTCACTTTAACATTCAGTTCCACTCTCGTCTGCTGACTCAGAGCACAGTCTGTACCCCGCTACTCTGAAAACACGCCCAAACGCACTCTACAGTGGGACACTAACAAGGCTTGAAAACACTTAATGGTACGATAAAAGCTGACTAATAGACTGATTAAGGGTGATGAAGAGAACCACACATACATATAAACCCAGACTGACAAAATGATGGGAGTTCTTTTGCTTCATTTGTTCATTTTTTGGTCCATTTCCCCAGTGAATTCATTGTGTTGGTGGCTCCTCTGCTTTTCAACATTCGTGCACACACACTCCTTTCTATTTTTTTACTCCTGTGAAAAATCATTATATTCCTCCCCAAACCCTGCGTTCACACCGCAAGCAACATGATCAACAAGTCACTTGAAAACTACTTATTTCCAGTGGAGCTGAGTAACCAAACTTTGTCGGCGCGTGTGGATGACAAACATACTTGTCAAGAGCCAAACAAAAAAGTTGGCCACAAGTGAACTTCTCTGAATCAATGGCCCGTCGACAGCCAATCAAATTCCTCACACTCCTTTGTGCCCCCATCCCTATGATTTTGTTTCATGAACAATGGTTTGTGCAGAATGGACCTGAAACTGATTACGTCCATTCAAAAGCTTCCCAGTTCTCTACTACTTTGATTTGAAAGGCTACAGGAATAAAATGATGCTCGGAGAGCGGTTGCATCAATCACCGAGGTCAACGTTAAAGGACGACTCGAGCGTGATTGAAAACTTTGCTCATTTCTTACTGTGTCCTTCAGCTTTGCATCACATTTTCTAGTGCTTACTATAGATCACATTTTAGGATTTACTGGCTGCATTAATTATTTATTCAATTAATGTTTTTAAAGTGAACACTGTTATCAGTGTCACCTTCATTGGAAGGTGGCGTTGCTAAATTATAATTGCAAATAGTAAGGCTTCTACACTGACACCCTGCTCCGACAAACAGATTTAGTTGTTTTTTTAAATTATATTTCTTACTTATGTCGGCTTGATTCGTGTAATGTCATCAAGGTTATCTCAACTTATACTTGGTAATTAAAATGTATAAAATAAACTCTGTGTTTTAAGCCGGGGCAGTGGAGTTTGACAGCTGTGGGCATGCAGTGGGAGATTTGCAGGGGTTAGCCTCCGTTCCACTTGCCTGAAAAACCCCGAATGTGTTTCTGGAGACAACTCAGCATTCACTATAACATTTGCTCCAAGGAAATTGAAACCTTTGTGAATTTTAATAAAGTTAAAGTGTTTCGGGGGGGTGCACAGGAATAAGGACCAATCCGCTCGACACAAGGCAGGCTGGAGAAACAACAGGCGAGCTTTAATTAAGCCGACACAAACTTAGAAAAATAAAGCAGGCAAACAAATCCAAGAGAGCAGGTTGAGGGAAAGTCCAAAGTACAGATGAGCTCAAAAATCAACATGGCATGATAACACAGGGGAACAAAAAGCAAGCGGGATAAAGCAGAACCACAGAAGAAGCCGACAGCATGAAGAGGGAAGCAGAGAGTCTGGAGAGAGAAGAGGCTGATGAACTGAGCGACAGGTGAGGTCAGGGGGTGGGTATGATCAGGTGGAGAAGCAGGAAGGGAAAGGAGGGCAAGTCTTGGAAAAGTGGTGGTAACAAGACAGAGATGAGTGAATTAGAAAAATAAAACCAGCATACGTGAATAACAAAACACAAAACCAAGACAAGAAAGCTCCCAGAGAGCACGTCTGACCTCCATCAAACTGTATACACTGTCATCCTGCATGTGTGTGGAGATTTTCAACAAAATCCATTAAAACGTGACAAAAATCTAAAACATTTCAGAGTTTGTATCTCCTTCTTCTTTCTTTATTTTCTCCACCTTATCGACACAGCGATGATGTTTCTGTCGCCATTAAAACAATCGTCCATCAAAAGTTAAAGGGATTTTTTTTTTCAAGCCATCTGTTCTTTAGGTAATATACTATCTTTAAAACAGAAATTTAAAAAAATCATCACGATCAGTAGTTTTTCTGTGTGAGAAACAGATGGACAGAAAGACAAACAACCAAACAAACCAACAAACCAACGAGAGAGAAAACATACCCTCCTTGCCTGAGGTAATAAAAAATATTATATTTATCCTTATCTAAAGCAAAGGCCAAAACATACTATTGAGAAAAGCTCTGATCCGACACCTCCAGGGGAGACTGTGACCTGAATGCAGAGCCTCAGACCGCTCGGCCATCCTGACTATACAACACATGATGATTAGATCATCATATTTGCATTTTTGTAAGCACTTTAATGACTTCTCATTCATGTCAGCTCCAAAACATTTCTGCCTTCATGTTTCACGTACTTATTTTTTTATTAAGTGAACATTTAATGACTACAGCCCAGACAAGGCTAAGAACGACCTTTGAACCTCAGTTTGTTAATAGTCTTTTCATTTAGCAGTCTCCAAACATGTAGCACCGGCCCTCCACTGCAGCAGCTAATTTCTCCTGTGGCCGACCGGCGGAGATGAAAACCTGTACAAATATAACTGGTCCAATCCACTAGTACTGATCTGCTTCTGCTCCCAAATCTCATAGTGACTCACTCTTGAAAGAGCAATCCTTGTAGCGCTGTTTGTCGGTAACCCTTGCCTCTCTCAGGTGCAATACTGTGGAAAATCCCACAGCACTGGCTCTGTCTGCTCGCCAGGTAATGGGACTTTTCAATGACTACCTGTACCGCACACCTCGCTGCTACACACAACACATTATCAGGAGATTATCCCCTGGCATACAGTGAATCCTTATCTTTGCGTTGCAGTTGGGATTATTTTATTAGCCAGTTTTGGAGGCACCAGTAGGAGAAGTGGTGATGTAATGAAAGCACAACCCATTAAATTAAATTGCTCTTCGTGTGCAAGTTGGATGCAATAACATATTTGAAAATATATATTTTCATGAAGGTCAGATTCATTTCTTTTGTAGACACAGCACATGACTCAGAGAACTGGCACAACACAAGCAGCGCTGCATTCCTGAGCCAAGAAATGCCTCTGCAATGGCAGCACATCAGGTACCACAGGTGACACGCAGACTTCCCGTTAATTTCCACAGCAGCGACAGTTATTCTGCAGCCAAACACACAGTGAATCAGCTTGAACTGAAATGACTGGTAGAACAGTTTGAATCCAATATGCATAACGCACGCAGGAGAATTAGTATATTTATCAACTTCTGTGTGCACGTGTGCATGCTTGTGTGTATTTCTGTGTGTGTTGCATGGAGAGATTCTTGACTCCCAATAGATGTCATTATTTTCCACTCGCAAGCTCTCATCTCAGCGTGAGTGCAGAGGTGTTTTTATTATTCTGTCTGTGTTATCTGGTGTGTGTGCACATGTAGAGTGTGCAGGGAAGGAGTGAAAAAGTCATGCGTGTGTTTGTGTGCGTACGTGTGTGGGTGTGCGCTTCACAAAAAATTTTTGTCTCTCAAAAAAGTTCCACTTTCTCGTGCTTTTAGGTTAGCGGAGGAGTGCGGAAAAATCCCCGCAACAAAGAAGCCGTGGCGCATCAAGTGTCACAGTGTCGAGGGAATCCGTTCAAGTCACTGGCACAAATACAATCTTTCATCTCGTTCAGGAGCAAGCGTTTGAATTAACTCCACATGTGGCACGACTGTCTATCAGGCTGGCAGGCACCGGGCTCATGTGCTGGAGAGTGGGATGGTGTTCACCCTGAGAGGAAAGAGATGACACGATCAATTACATCAGCAAAAAGCTTCCAGAAGGTGTTGAAAAGCACTTTTGTGTGCGGATAAAGGCAGCAAAGCGTTGCTGTGTTGCTGTCAGCACCACGGACAGCACCCTGTTCACTGTACCGGGACTTCAGCCCCAATCACTGACATTCATCTCATTTAGTCCAAAGTTGTGAATCTGAAGTCTTAACTCGTAAATTGGTCTCCGCATGCGACTCAGGTTGGAGCAGATTTGCTGCTCCTGTAGTTTAAATTCGCTAGATTGAGGCAAATCAGGGGGTTGTCACGTCAAGTGCTACAAATTCACCTGAACAGAAGAAGTTTAACAATAGCACAGTGAGTCTAACTCGACTGAGACCGAGTGCAGCTGTGATGTGTTGAGTAGAGTACAATCCTGACTCAACAACAGGACTGCAGATTTGAAAGTCCTTGAAGATATTTAAAAAAAAAAATGGTCAAAATATAGTTAGGAGGACGGATTATGGCATAAACTAATGATTCGGGGTAATGTTTGAAAATAAAGAGCTCATAAGATATAAAACTGTTATTTTACTGCCTACAGAGTCACTTTCTGTCATCTTATACACTTTGGCCCTTCTGTACTGAAGAGCAACACTGGTAGAGATTCATCGTCGTGCCCATGTGATGTCATCATCATGGCAGCCCAGTAGTGACATTAAAAATGCCACACAAAAATACTCACACGCTCTTTGTCATGAATGGTAATATTTGCCTGAAACCTTTCATATGGGCACTCAGTATCACAAGTTATCAACCTTTGCATGTATTTATGTCCATGTTTTATTCCTTCAACCTTTAAAGTTCCTTTAATGTCTTCTGCAGGACGAAACAAAGTTGCAACCTTGGGGTTTGTGTTCTATTTATTGCCTCTTCTGTTTTCTTCAGTATTTTGCTTTTATTGGATAGGACAGGGGGTGGCACGGTGGTGCAATGGTCAGCACTGTAGCCTCACAGCAACAAGCTCCCTGAGGCTGCGTAGGTTTTCTCTGGTGCTCTGGAGAAAGACATGCTTGTTAGGTGAATTAATTATTCTGAATTGGCTACAGGTATGAGTGTGAGCGTGGGTGGTTGTTTGTGTGTAGTTGTTGGACTGGTGATGTATCCAGGGTGTACCCCACCTCTTACCCACGGCCAGGTGGGACAGTATCCAGCGTCTCTGTGTTGTACAGGACTGGATAAGCAGATATAGAAGATGGACGGACAGTGAAGGAGTGTGTGAAATAGTACCAATATTCCATCTTTTTTTGGTGGGGGGGTTTGTGAAGTGTATTAACAACAAAATAAACATGCTTCCAATGTTGTTGTTTCTCAAATATCTTTTTTCCATAAGTTTATAATAAGTTTCCATAAATGTGCGTCATAAGTTTCTCATGACGCACACATTCATGAAACTCTCACTGACTGAGTTACACTGCTAGAATTAAACTGCACAATACACAATGCAAAGCTTGTCCACAATTTGTTTTGCTTTGTCAGATAGTTACAAGTCTGCGGGGTTGATAATCAGTTAATAATTCACAGGTATCGATCAGAATTGGTATGGATCTTTTCAATAATCTTTCCCAGCAGAACATTAGTCCTTTTAGAGGAACCAGCTTTTGCTTGTCAGTCTGAGTAACTTCACAGTAAAATGACATAAAACTCATGGTTTCTCCAGTCATTTCATTTAAAGACTAAAAGACATTGATGAGGTTCCCTGCTACTCACAGCCTGCTTAATATTTATGAGGTTCATAAACTAAAACATAAAACACACACAGATAACTAGATGAGTATTTAACGGTTGACATGACTTTTTTTAGATTTCCCATGGTAGACTGACTTAAGCTGTCACAACCTAATCTCCCTCTCAATATCTGAGAGGCCTCATGGTCAACAAAAAAAAATCAAGAAATTCTGTGTGATTTGGAAGAAATGTTCATTACTGTTTGTTTCAAGTAATTTTTAAATTAAAAATCCCAAATCGTCTTTGCTGACAGCTTCTCTGTGTGAAGATCTGATACTTTCCCAGTTTTCTATGCTAATAAACTTTTCACTGCTTAACAGACAACAACCAGGGAGCAATGGTACGAGCAACACTTTGTAAACTAAACAATTCATTAATTTGAAAAAGAAAATAAATGTATTAATGCTGAAAAACCACTAGTGGGCTTGTGATGAGAAAAAAAAAACACCTTCAACTACTGCTTTCCCCCAGGTTTGTTTGTGTGTGTTAATATTTTGACACAGAAAAAATTAAAGTAATTTCATTAAAATAAAATGTTCAAAGTCCAACTACGAGTCCAGAGCCAAACGATGGAGAACAAAGATCAAACTAATATCATTTTTATTTATTTATTTTTTTAAATAAAGTGGAGTAAATGAAGTAAAGCAGTAATTCAGTCCCAGAAGTTGTTACTTTGGAAATTACCCCCAAATAAAACTTTCCATACTGACACTCTCTTAAGCTGAGTTCTCACCAAAACCAAAGCAAATTTCTCCTGTGGAACAATTACATAATATCTTGCGTGGGTATTTTGAGTCTTCTCTGTCTTGTGGTTTCCTTCTCTGATCTCTCTGCTGCAGGTATCTTTGGCTCCGGGGCTGAATGGTACTGGCTGACCAGCCTGCCCAGTGGCTGTTGTTGTTTCCTAATGGTCGTCTTTTCTCTTGCTGCCCTCATCTGTCCCACTGTCACCATGTAGCTGTTAAAATGGGAATTGTTAGGCTTCTTCTAATAATATTGTAAGTCAGGGGTGGGCAATCCTGGTCCTGGAGGGCCGCTATCCTGCATGTTTTAGATGTGTCCCTCTTCCAACACACCTGATTCAAATGACCAGGATCGTTATCAGGCTTCTGCAGAGCTTGATGATGAGCTGATCATTTGAATCAGGTGTGTTGCAAGAGGACAGCGGCCCTTGAGGACCAGGATTGCCCACCCCTGTTGTAAGGTGTCAAGATGCTATTAAATTGCTTTGTTACAAAATCTTTAAAACCTATTTCCAGGCTCATTGTGTTTACAACAAAAAGTTATTTACTTTATGAACAAAGAGAACTGCAGAACCGAGATATTAAATAAGACAAGACGTTTGAATCATCGGCACCAAATCTGGAAACATTAAATCTAATATTATACATTTGAAAGGTGTGCACTTATTTTTTTCCTTGTCAATGATCTGTTGTTTTATTTATCTAAATTATGACAATAATCACAAAATGTCAGTTTTATGTCTTTTATTCTATCTCCTTTATTTAATTAAGGCATCGTTTCTGATTCAAGAATACATCAGTTTTCATGTACTTACTTTTCACCGCCACTCTAACTTTATCTACATCAGTCTTCAGAAACTTGCAGCCATCAAGAAGCAGAACCACAGGCAGATAAATGCCCTTTCACCCTCTCTCCTACTTTCCCTCTCTATCCCTCCTTGTCCTCTCCTCCTCTGTTATGAAAACTGTGACCAACCTGAAGCTGAGTAACTCCCTGCAGCACCGAGAGAGACCGAATGAGACGGACAGCGAGAGACAAAGAGAGATGGAGAGGGCAGCGAGATGAAGAGAGCAGCAGAGTCGGCGGAGAGAAAGGTAGAAAGTGAGACAAAAGAGGAAGAAATAGGCCGACAGAGAGAGATGGATAACGAGGACAGACAGAACAGAGTATTTCACCACTGGAATATTTCACACTTCACATAATATTTCATTCCTCCCATCAGATTCCTGAGTTTGAGATTCTACCCAGGGCGAACAGATTGACAGACTATTTTTCATCACCCATGCTTTTGCTTCGCGGCTCCTGCAACTGTAAACCTCCGCCTAAATGACTGCCATAAATCCTCCACAAATCCACATATATTTCTGCCATATTTCTGGTGACAGCTGATTATTTCTGCAGCGGCTAATGTGTGTGTTCACAACTACAGCGTATTAATCTAAAATCGATGGGTCCATCATGGCTTCGTGGGTGTGTGAGTTAATTCGACTGATACAGGGTAATAAAGAAGAACGGGTCATTTAGAAAGCAGAATAAACAGATATAAATACGTCCTAAACTAGAAAAACTCAATCATTCTTTCAAAAGATATTTTACCTATGAAATATTTAAAGAGAAGAATCAGGGAGTGTAAAGTGCTTCTGATGCAAGTTGTACTTGTTCATGTTGCTGCACCTTGCAATAATATACCTTAATTTCAGACGACATCACAAAAAGGAGTTTGGTATTTGAGTGTTGCTTTGTTGGTTTTTTGGAGCCAGAAGTGACCATATGACCATATTTGTGGGCGGGTCTAATTCTTAAACCCAAGGACACTGCTGAACATATGAGAATCATTGGATACATCAGTCTAAGTATGAATGGGAGTTTCAAGGTTGTGAGAAATGAAGACTCAGAATCATCTGGTTGGTGCTTCATGTACATTTATTATGGATTCAAGTCAGAGCTGCACCACATGCGATGTACAAGTCTGACAAAGCTGGGGACAGAGTCTTCGGCCTGTTGCACTGTTCACTCTCCATATCTGAAATACTCAAAGAGTCATCTTTCTCCCCAAAGACAGACATACACGACAGGAAGTCGAAGTCTTACCTAAGTTGGCAAACTATTCTTGGACCCTTGCCATACAAAGAAATCTACAAGAGCAACATAAAACCTGCTTCTAACCTTCACACAGACCATACATGGGGTTTCACCTCTGAAGATCTTAGCATAGCAGAAATCATATCACCACTGTCACACACCTAATTATTCCTCTTAAGCCTAATATCTACCTAATGATGAAACATTTAGTTTTTTTGTAGCCAGCCTCTACTGGCCATCAGTGGTACTGCAGTTGTTTTTTCACAGGCCTCATTTTTGAGACTCGGTTGCTGTGTCCCTTTCTATATACAGTCTATATCGGCATATGACACTGTGCTGAATGACTGAGGCTAGGGCTGTGGGTCCCAGGCAAAAAGATCACACAATAATTATCAATCTTGTACTAAAATTGTGTATGATACATGATCAATACAATCAAACATGTCAAATCTTTAGTGTTTTTTCTGTAGAACTGATGTGGAACCAGCCAAATATTTCTGACAATGTCTATAATACAATACAAAAATGGCTCAGATCTGCTATTAATAACTGATGATCTATGTCGGTCCTGTTTGCAATGACCGATGAATGCTTTATTTTTATTTGTAATGTGCAAGTTGTTTGTGATATTTTTCTATGTTTGTGTAATTTCTAGTACAATATTTTAACCCATTGTGACACATGTGGTAAAATATGTAATAAATGTCCATTCACACCTCTTGGTAATGTTGATGATGGCTGTGTTACCTTATGTGTTATTCAGCAGTAGAGGATGCTAGCTTCTAGCTTACCCTCAACTCCTGTAACAAACTTAATTGTTTTCAAGGAGCTGAGAAATACTACGTCTCAAACAGGGCCTGTAACCAAAGCAAAGAATGTAGTTAGTTAACAATGTGCACTTTGGCCTTGGAAATTCAGCCATGTAGGTGGTATGCTAGTTAGCAGGGTATTTCAGCTTCGAGCAGAACACACTATTTAATCCATGTTTCACTTTGTTTTTATGTCTGAGAGAAAAAACAACCACATCTCTCTCCCCATATGACTTATTACTGTTGCTAAAATACTACAATCCTATGGGACAGCAGTAAAAAACCAAGACGTCCATCTGAGTCACAGAAATCCACCTCAGGAATCATAAAAAAAGCAAAGTAAGATGGCTATTATGATGAGCTGCCTGTCATATGTGACCTTTGACCTCTACTCTGCTGTCGAGGTCACAGCGTCCCTGGAGTCTTCATTATGTTATATTGGAAGAGCAGGGGCTGCCATATATGATCTGCTTTTCTAAACGCACTCCTGCTCCTGCTGTGTGCAGTATATTTATACCTCATGATATTTTATTTCAGTGTTAAAATATATTAAATTATTTCAAATGAAATGGTAGCTATCCTTGTGTAATTACTGCAAACAAATGGTACTATAATGGAGATGATTGGTAATCTGAGTGTCGCACCACTGTCGCTGTCACTGCTAATGTTGCTCTAAATGAAGACCACATTTCCCATAAACCAATAAACCTTAAATCTTTTTAACAGGAAACTTCCTTTCAGCTGAAAGTCTCTTCTCTCGACTAAATATTTTCTCTCCTTTTTTAAGTGAAGAGGATAAACAGCGAGGAAGTGATTTTCCATCTGTCTTTCACTCCTTCGACCATCTGTCTTCGTGAGAAACTCTCGAGCAGTAGTTCTGTTTGTGCTGGCATCGCTCTCTTCCTGTTGTGTGTCATAAAACAATCCAGCACACCTCCAGTCTGAGTCGACCCCGAGGCGCACAATGTGAAATGTAGCGTCCGGTAGCGGCTGCCAATCTTATTGAACACGCTTTCTCGTTTCGTTTATGGTAAATATCCTGGGAATCCGACCAGTGGCAGCTGAGTGTTGGTGCACTCATCTCGGTCCTGGCATCCGAAGACCGAATGTTAGCCAACCTTGGGCCGTATACGGCTGCCAGATGAGGCTAGAAGCAGCTCCAGTTAGCAGCACTCAGGCTGGTGTCACACCTGGAACAGGACCAATGAACCTGGGACGAGTCTGGCATGTAATTCATCTTGAATCTGACAAACAGGGCTGCAGCCTGAAGGTTGGGCTGGACATTGTTGGCTTGCTGTATCTACGAATGCAGAGACAGGCGCAGTGTTTGAGAGTATCCTCCACTACACGCTTTTCTCTGCTTTGTAAATAACACATCTTAGATGTGATCTGCTTGAAAATTTATATTACAATTTTTTGCTTCTTGAAAGCATCACCTGTCAGAAAGCTGCTGGCTCTCCATCAAAGTTGTTTTCATCCCAATAAAATTTTTATTTTAAACCACATTTGTGCAAAGCGGCATCGATCTCTGCGTCATGGGCAGACGGTCACGTTTGTGAACAGCCAGACAGCAACAGGCTGATGCACAACACAAAGGAAAGGCTTCAAAGAGCAACACAAATGAGTATTTCTGTTGAAGTTTCAGGCTTGTTTAGCAAACAGTCAAACATGTTGTACTGCTGACAAAACTGCACTAATGTCAGTTTTGATATCTAGACAGTGTTTCAATCAGCAGAGCAGAGAAAGGCTTAAAGAGAAGAAATAAATGGTTGTTTTTTTTTACATAGGGTATATCACAATCATGGCAATCATGTTATTAACAGGGTAATAATAACATAAATTGCACAGGAATATCCTGCTGTGCCAAATCATTGACTCATACTTTTCTGTGGTTTGGTTTCTTAGGTTTTGTCTCATAGTTTGATCTCAGAAAATATTCAGTTTTTAAGGTTTTACAGTAAATTCACCAAGGAAATTCAGAGTTTTTTTTTATTTTCTGGGAATATTCCCCCCTCCCCAGCTCTGTAAATGTTTGTCCATGTTACCTACAGTCGGACATTACATCACTGTAGAAAACAACCCTTTCTAAAAATAAACAGAAAGAAGGTGTATTAGACGAGGACTGTATGCTGCAGCAGAAGGGGCAGATGTCCATGCAAACTAGATCTAATTCATAATACTGTGCTTCCTCAAATAAAAACCTGTCGTCAGTGAAGTAGCTGGATCCAAAAACAGGCTGAGAAAAAACAGGAATGAACAAATTAAGCACAGTGTACCTGCAAATATTTAGCCAGATGAAAAAGCTTGCAGATTGCAGTTCAAAAAAGTTCATATTTAGCTTACAGTGTCATTTAAACAGTCTCTTATTTCATCGTATGTCTGAAACAGGGTGTTTTGTTCCATTATTGTTCCAATATTACACTGTTAGCAGCTTATTGAGGTATATAATGGAGGATTCAGTGTTATTCTACTTATTTTTTTACATGAAATAAATAAAAAAATCATGGAAATGCATAACAGGTCCTCTTTAGTGTTTCACTTCTCTTCACTCCCATTTGAAGCATCATAATGATGCTTTGTCCTGAAGTTGTTCTGTCAAATTAAACTTATCAAACAGAGTACATTAGAAATAATACAAGTCGACCTCAGTTACAGGCATCTTACTGAAGGCGACTGTTTGAGGATTTTTTCTGAAACAGCCAGTTGAACCAAAAAAATGACAAACCATGAAGCAAACTAAAGGAATTCAACTGTTTTGTTTTGTTTCAGTGTTAAACCCTGATTTTATTTTATTTTATTTTTTTGCTAATGCTGGCTGAGCTCTGCTAGTGGTCATGGTTACACCTGAGGTAGAGCTATTCTCACTTTTGCTTGTGAATATTATGATTTTGCAGCAGCGGAGTTTTGCCATGTTGCATAGTAATAATGTGGAGCACGGTGCTGAGGCGTGGGGGTGGGGGTGGGGGTGGGAATAGTGAACAACAGGGAGCCACACTGCAACAATCAGCGTGTCTCTAGTCAAGCCCTTGGCTGGGCTGGTTAGTATGGAGATTGGGTGCCGGAGGTTAAATGAGGAGACGACTTTCCTTTCGGGAGAAAACCAGGAGTCTGCACTGACTTCTAACCATGTGAAATATTAACAAGGCTGGGGACTGTAGAGCGGCTGCACAGCTCTGGCCTCTGCACAACGTCAAGACACAGAGATGGCATGAAAAGAGACTTTATTCTAAAGAGAAATGAAAAGAGAGAGAGAGAGAGGAGGAAGGCAGAAAGCAGCTGATATTTCTGAAACTCCAAAGGCTTATGTTAGTGTGAAAAAATGCAGTACATTTAGAAAAAGGAAACCTGTGACTGCTGGTTTGATGACTCACGAACACAACCATCCAATAGACTCCTGTGCTGACTGAAGTGTTAAGCAGCTAATCAATCAGTAATTTAAAACAGATTATAATTTAAAGTAACCTTCTGCGCTCTGCTGCGTGAGTCAGTCTGAGCTCAGCACTTAAATTATCTCTAATATGATGCAACAATCCTGCAACTGAGACACACCAAGACAAAAAATATGCAGAATGCTAAAGTATGCAACTTTTCTATTTATAATAATTTTCCTAAACCATAGGTTTAGTGCAGTGTTAGTTTTATGTTAGGGCTTTTACTGAACCACTGGCAGACACTGACTCACTCTTCTTGTATCACAAAGGCTGCCCCTCGAGAAGTTGCAACCGTGCTGGTATCAGCAAAAAATTGTGGGCTTTTTCAGTCGCTGCAAGCAGAAACCAGAATTCAGATTTACACTACAACGTAATTACTCGCTGGAGAGGGAAAAATAAAAGATGGAGATAAAAGAAAGTAGAAGAGAAGCAGACTTGAAATGAAATAAATGATCAATCTGCCATATTTCAAGTTCAACTTTGCCGTCTACGTCAGTAATATTTTTTGTTTGATCTTCACTTTTTAGTTGCAACAAAGCATCTAACCACTTAAATATCTAATTCAGCCTGTGATGGGAGCCCAGACGCCTTCGGGGAGCCGCCTTTGACTTGAGAGCAGAAGTATTCGCTGGTACATGAGGAGACAGGGGCCAAATGAGGCAGGCTGATTGCTATTCTGAATCATGGCGTTGTGCAGGGAGGAAGACAAGGCCGGCGCCGAGAGAAAATCTATACACTGACAAAGGAGAAAGAAGTGAACGGTGTGTGTGTGAGAGAGAAAGTCATGGGCCACAATAACTGTAGAGATTCATTCTCCCTCTCTCACACACTGATATTGTCACCGAGCCATCCCATCTTTTCAAAGATGATTTAAAAAGAGATTAAAAGGGAGAACCAGATTTTTCTACAGTCCTCCGTTGCTATGGTGATACAAAATTGAGTCCCTCCCTCTCCTCTCTGTCTTTTTCTTCCCCTTCTTCTTATGGTCAAATCATCAAATCAACACGTAGCTACCGTCCTGAACACAGCAGCAGGATAACTGCAGGGCATGTGTGTGTGTCTCAGTGTATTACTCACGCTGTGGAGACATTAATATATTTGTGGGGACTCACCTTTCGTTCAGGCTTAATGTAGATTGTACAATTTATGGGTGAAGACTTGGTTAAAAGTTGGGGTTGGTTTTAGTCATAGACTGTATGGTTTTAGTTTAAGATTAGTTTTCAGGAAATTAATCTAAATGTCCTCAGAAGTGATGAAGGCCTGACCGTGTGTGTGTCTGTCAGACACTCCTGTTATCTTGACTCACTATGCTGCCTCCCTCTTGCTGTTGTTGTTGCTTTTATGCAGTGACAATGAGGAGGGAGCCTGAATGAATCAGACCGCTGTGATCTCATGTTCGGGGGCTTCCTCGTCCCACTGCTGTTTGAAAAACCTTGTATCTCCACAATGCTTGACTTTCAAGTAGCAGTGACGATAAATGATATCATCATATAATTGTAGATCTTTATAGACAATACATTTCTGTGTTGGCCACATTAAAGTGACAGATTACCAGCCACACAGCAGGACTATGGGAATAACTTTGTGTCATAATAACTTAACAAAATCTCCAGGTTTTCACTTGGTTTATTTTGTTTGAAAATGAACCAAAAAAATAAACCAAAGGTAAGATTTTAACAAAATTGTTCAACATCTGATTACAATATTGTTGGAATTTCATTGGTCAGGATGTGGTACAGCTTCCCCACCTCTGTCTTGGAATTAGCAATCATAAAACTAAATCTGTATTTTACTAAATTATCTTTAAAATTGAGAGCTGATGGTAGGAAATATTTGAAGTTGAGCTACTGGGGATGGCAGTGGCTCAGAGCAGCCGTCTACCAAACAAAGGGTCGATGGTTTGATTCCTGCTCCTCCCAGCTGCTGTCGGTGTGTCCTTGGGCAAGACACTTTAGCCACCTTTGCCTCATATGAATGTTGAATGAATGGTTTGGAGGAGGTTGGAGGGGCCGTAGGCGCAGACTGGCAGCCACGCCTCCATCAGTCTGCCCCAGGGCAGCTGTGGCTATCATAGCTTACTACCACCGGTATGACTGGGTATGAATGAATAATGGTGTCTGTAAGGTGCTTTGAGTGTCTAGAAAAGCGCTGTATAAATCCAACCATTATTATTATTATTATTATTATTATTATTACTTGTCATACTTAGGGAGTGTTTAGATTTGGTTTTAAAGCAAAACT
>OOFC01042748.1:0-18144 GCA_900323345.1 Pseudochromis fuscus
GGTACGTACGGTACCGTATTGTGAATGTACTAGCTTGTTTTGGAGTGAACGGAGTTGTCACAACGTTGGTTTGTTTTCTATTAATAAAGTTTGACTGACTGACTTATCTGACTGTTTTGTTGACATTCACTTTAGTGCAGCTTCATCTAGATGGATGATAACACAACCCCAGACACTACAGTAGTTTCTATTCTATGCGCCTTATAATGTGGTGCACCTTATATATGAAAACAGTTTTAAAATAGGCCATTCATTGAAGGTGCGCCTTATATTCTGATGTGCCTTATAGTGCGGAAAATACGGTAATCACCCTTAGGTAATAATAACCCTAAATCTAAAACAGTTTCAGTCGAAGACCCAAATCGAGTGGATCTGAGTGAATTCCTTAACCGTCAAAAGTTGTTTCCAGTTAAATTTTATTTTTCCATTTTATCTTCTACTCAACTGAGTCATGTGCTACTACTGTTGAACACATGTTATGGGTCAGGAAAACAGCATGTCCCACGAACTGTGGATATTTTCTTTGACAACAGTGGTCCTGCTTTTGTTTCAAGATGAAAGGAAGGAGTTGGCTGGTTTTTCCCAACACCGATCAAGCAGATTTAGCAACCCACATTCAACACTAGATGCAAATAATGTTTGCCAACAGATTGATGGGAGGTTAACTGTGCAGAGACGGGGTGTTGCAGAGGGTGGAAAAAAGGTGGTGCAGGGTTAGGTAGGAGTAAGGTAGTGAGTCTGTGTGTATTAGAAACTTTGCTCATGCAGAGGTGGGCAGTAGGGATGGGAGGTCTGTCCAGCAGAGAGAAGGGAAGTGAGAAAGCTGTGAACATGTTGCCAAGGAGCTGCTTGAATAAACAGGCTGTGAAGAAGATACAGAGGAAGAGGAGGAGGAGGGAGGAATCCAGAAAGCCATAGAAGAGCCTTCATGTGTGCCACCGAAGGGGTTGAGAGGAGGGGAGGAGTGTGTGTGTGTGTGTGTGTGTGTGTGTGTGTGTGTGGTGGGGGGAAAGATGGTTAAGTGCCAAACTGGTAGCTGACTTCCGGGCTCTGTGTGAGAGATTATGGGGGATAGACACTGTGTGGAACAGAAATCTGCTGAGGAGCTGCAGTTGTCCTGGGAGGGGACACCTGTGGTGAGACGCTACTGGACACTTGCTTTGCAGCAGTCAAACAGGAAACAGGGATGACTCGCGGAAACTACAGAAGAAAAGGCAGGCAGGGCCAATTAAATACTTCTGAAGGATGAGAGTGATTGGAGGATGACGTGAGGGATAAGCAACAGTGATTGGTTACAGGTTCTTCAATCGATTTTCAATACATCCTCGGGGTAAGTTGACTGGAGGTCTGCAGTAACAAACCTACACCATAGACCAAAAGGTATGGATCACTGCTAGGGACAATCTGTAAAAGGGGATTTGAGAAAACTAATAATTAATGTCTGATATATTTCTTTTCTTACGCTTGAAACATTGATCCACTTTACTGATCGACCCAACTTCCATGTTCCCTCACATTAAAACTGTATTCCTCAACCCCTTGTCGCCCCCTGCAGATGCTCCTCTTCAATGGGATTTTTAAAGTCATTTTACTTGGACAGTTGTGCTGTAAGCAGAGTCAAGTCTCTGACTACACCCAGTGCCAGACCACAGATTTTCGCCAGTTAGTCAGTGCTTCCAGTCAGGTTGTTATCAAGATCATTGATTTCGCGTTGTTAGTGGTCATTGAAATGGGACATGCTTAAGTCATTTCTTGTTTTTATGTCGCTCTGTTTTGGGTTCGAACATCTACTGCCACTTTTCTGTCTGGAATTAATACTTGTTTATCCTGTGTGGGTTGAATTCTTACAATTCAAAGACCATTATGTACTTTTACTTGGTTTTTCAAATGAGGCTTTGTCATAAGTTCAACAAGGACGATCTGTTTTCTCATGTCTTTCTGCATCCCTGGGCTTGTGGGTTATGCTTCCCCACTCTGTCAAAATCAACCCTTCCATCACTACTTTGGGACAATGATCTTCCTGTTTGTCATGTCAACCCATGCCTTATGCCTTTCAGACCATCCAGACTCCAGGGGGAAGGTTCTATTTTCTACCTTCATCTCAGATACTGCCCCACTGACAACACCACTTGGGTTTACCTGCTATAATTTCCTAATCATTCCATTTCCTATTTATCAGTGAATATTCATCATCATTTTCAATTGATTTGCCCTCACTAATATTGGGGCGTAGGTGCAAGTGTGAGTGTGCAAGGTTATGTGTCACTATGTTAGCCCTGTAGTAGACTGGTGATCTGTCCAGGGTGTACCCTGCTTCACGCTCAGTGGCACTTGGGATAGGGTCCAACCCCCTGTGACCGTCTATAGGATGAAGTGAGTATCAAAGATGGATGGATTGATGTGAGTGAGCTAATATTTAAGATTGGTCGCTGTTGTACCCTATCGGGCAGCATGGAGGGTTTTCTGCGGGTCACCTGGTTTCCTCCCAAAGACATGCTTGTCAGGTTAACTGTTTACTCTAAATCGGCTGTTGGTGTTGGCCGGCAACTTGTCCAGGGCGTACCTTGCCTCTCGATGACTGCCAGCAGGGACAGGCAGCACCCCCCCTCCATCACCCACCCACAACCTGATTGGATAAGAAAGTATAAATGATGGATGGGTAGATGGATGGATGTGCTCAATCAAACGAGACACTATCTGCTGCAAAAGTAGCTTCTTACCAGTTTCATTTTTCATTTCTACTTTTCTAAATATTCAAATGATACATCTTGTCACGATTTCTAGTTCTATACCAGAAACTGGATCTGCTATTCACATATGGAAAGTTTTAGCTGAAGGAAGAGGTGAGGAAGACTTAATCATTTGGTGCATACATGCTGTGATTTTTCACAGATTTGCACTGTTTGGCAGAGCTAACACCAGTGCAGAGGTGTTTTTATTCACCATTTTCCATCCCTGTGATGTTAACACCTCCTCCCTCTACTCCTACTCAACACTGATTTTGATATCATATGGAGCAACATAAGTAAGAGTATGCATGATGTATGGCTTCACATGTGAAACACATACGCACTAGTATGGTACGGTATGTACGCACACGTGTCAGCTCATTGTGTTTAATGTGTGTTATGAAGAGTCTAACCTTCTGTAACTGTGAAATGAATTTGCTCCCAGTGAGATCTTAGTGGGTCTCACTGCAGTAAAGCGTTTCTTTTATGTACACTGTCAGCCATGACACAGATGACTAGCTTCAGTACACAGACTGCTCTCTGGATAGGGAATAGTTTTGCATTTTATGTGAGCTGTGTTAAATTATGGACTGATAAAAGACAGTAACTGTGATTGTGAACTTCATCTCCATATTGCTATAAGAGAAGCAGAATGTTCTCCAGTCAACACAGTAAGGAAACCTTGCATTGTCCATCAAATGAATGCTCCCTATGGGTTTGATGTCGTGTTAAGCACCTAAAGCATCTGGCTGCTTTCTTCAAACTTAAAAGCTAGAGAAGGTGACATGTAGCCAAGTTCCAAGTGTAATGATTAATGTGAAATAAAGATAAAATCTCATTTTCTTAATCTACAAAGGCAGCTAGATCCCCGCTGCTCACACTTAGTTGGTATAAAATAGTTAATCTTTACATAATTATGCCTTATGTCACAGATATTCTCACAGTCATCCAAAGAAATCTCAACCCTATGCAATTAAAACCCCATGAACACCTTAATTTGCATTTTTGTACTCCTGTATACATGTGCTTTGTTTTGTAATCGTGTCACTGCAGCAGATTTGGCCCAGAGGGTAGTTCCCTTTGATATTATAAAAATACATGTGCGCACAAAAGACAGCTGTTGGAATTTCTTTTTGGATTCACACTGGGAAGTGTCACCATTTCTAAGACTTTGTATTTTGTTGCTCAAAGCACATTTATTGGCCTTGGATGAAAGCAAGGAGGACTGTGAAGGTTGATGGCTGTCAGCTCATTAATCATATTTTCAGGGGGGAGAGTCCGCTTGGAAGATGCTTCACTGTTCTGGCATGTCTCTCCACAAAGCAAATACACTGCCTGAGATTGTGTGCATATGTGGCGAACCAATCTAAGTAAATCAATTCACATTTTTTCTTGTCTCGCTGCCTCCGGTGTATTGAGACAATGAAAGTGAGTCATGATGTCGCTGCTGCTCAGCAGGGTAGGAGGCTAATTTGGCCACAACACTATAGGTAGTATTGTTGAATGACACCTTACGTAATGGGATTTTATTTGTCAGTTACAAAGAGTGTAAGATATTGTTATTTGGAATTCAGCAATGGCATGGCATTTCCACTTCCTGTAACATTTTGAGAATTGGCCTATTTACTGTTTTACCAGACGCTGAGCTGGATAGGAGAGTGCGGATTTGAAATTGGGGCAGCCAGCAGTTAATTTTTGCCAAAAGAAGTAAAGGAAAAAACTAATAAACAAACAAACCAACAAAGAAAAAACACTTAAAAGGCCTGTTGGGACCGAAAGTGACAATTAGTCAAATACTGGGTTGTCACATCCAGTCAGCCAAAAAAACACCAATCAGTCACAACGGTTCTCCGAGTCACTCTCCAGTCATTCAGTTTTTTTTTTCTTGGCATTGTTCTTGAACAAAGTTTACGAATTTTAGAGCCTCTGTTATCATTTGGAAATCCTCCCACCTTGCTTCTTTTCTTCAGTTTTGTCCACGCTATCATCCCGAACTTTGTCTTCATATGTTATACATATTCTAACCATTGTGCCATTACAATGTGCACACTGAATGGCGTTGCTATTTTCAAGGGATCATTTCTCCTTTTAAATTACTTATAAAAGACACAAACTAAACCTGTAACCAGCTAAATCAGGGTATATGCAAGAATCATGAGGTTGATTTCAATACCTTTTTAAGACTTTTGAACTTCCAAAAAAAAAGTTAAGACCTCATCACCACTTCAAGCTTTCGTTATCAGCAACACATCTTTAACCTACTAAACAGTGGTAGTTTGTAATTAAATATATGAGCACAAAGATACAACAGAACTCAGATAGATAAGAAGGAATAAAGCTCAAAAAAATAAGTTAAACCAAACCAAAATGTTGGAACCAGTACCCCTTGACTCAACTCAACTTGGTTTGGTTTTCCATTTGCAAAAAGTACCTGGAACTTGGCACTCGGTACCATTATTTTAGTATCTGCTCTCCTGCAGCTCCAAAACAGGACCCGGCCAGGTACTAGCAGGTATTAAAATGTGACTAGCCACAATCGTCACTGCATCGTCACTGTGTTGTCATTGTACGGCAGGCAAATATTTGTACCCGCAAGCCGACACATTCTGCATGGTTACATTAAGAATAACAAGTTTCTCCTATATGGAGAAAAATGATAAATTGATTGGTTTAATGTGCAATAACAGTGCACTTCAAAGTGCTTCCTGTGACACCACAACAGGAGAATTCTGAAGATTGCTTCATCAACTTTCTCCTCGTTCACACAATCTTTAAACTCCAGTATCTCCAACCAGGAGTCAGCAAACTAACATTTCCCCATTTTGTTGTATTTTGCTCGTCTGTTGGCGCCTGGATGTGCAGCAAGCTGGCAGTCCTTGTGTTCCCACTTACTTATTATACATTTGTGGATACTTTTTGTCAAAACTTGAATGCCAAGAAAATTAAATACTTAATAAAATTACGATTAAGACGTTTTAATACTTTTAAGGGCCGTGATTTTCCAACATTTGATTTATCAACTTTTAATACTTCAATACTTCAAGACACCCTGTAAATGGTATTATGCTAGTGGGTTAATTACCCAGACACATTTCTGTAACATTGTGTCTGAGTTTAGGCAGTGGAACAGTGACATATATCTCAGGTTGCTAACATGTATGAACATAAACATATTTTAAAACATTTTGACCTCAGAACATTGTTAAACATTAACCACCGATTAAAAAAATCTGACTGTAAGAGTTGTGGATATCACCCAATAAATGCTCTGTAGATATTGTACCGGCTGACTGATTTCAATCACAAATTGGTCTTCTTCAACAAATTGAACTCTCAGGTCAAACAGACTTGAGGTGCATTGATTGCCAACTAACAACTAGAGATCTAGTTGTTAAATGAATGGATCACTGGCAGATAACATATTTGGATGGGAAGCTTGACAGTTTGAGCAGTTCAGACATCAGGTTTTCCATATGGCTGCTGTCAAAATATTTGTTATGAACTATCTGAATACCACTGGAGCTTAGTTTCTTTCTGCTTGTTTCCATCAATCTGAAGGTCAAAATTTCTCTTTATCGTGCTTTGCATTTAAAGTAAAAATGCACAAAGCAACACTTTCTTTGTGTTTCTCTGCCTCTTAATCTTCTCCGTGTCTTTAGCTTTCTATTAACCCTGTTTGAGGATGTTTGGTTTGAATAGGCTATTGTTGGAAATGTCATCTAACCAAGCTAATTAAGGATTTTGTGCTCGTCTTTGTCATAAAAATGAAGTCAGCAAAGAATTACACATGGCCATGAGCAGTACTGATGTCTACCTCTTCCTTTTTTTTTTATGTTTTTTTTTTTTTCTCAAACTTGATTGAGTCCACCTTGAAGGGATTGGACATAATTCAAACGACAAAAACTAAGTCATGAAGTCCATGAACTTTCTTTAGAGCTCCATAATATAACTGCACTGATGCATAGATAGATAAATTGATTTAAAATTAGCAAGAAGGCCTTTGGACTTGGAGGAACCAAACAGTCACTTTAAAGTTCCACTGAAACTGCATATTGAGGGTATCTAGCTTCAAGTAAAAACAACATCTAGATGGGGACAAAACATTTGGAGCAATATCAATGAACCATTGAAATAATGTCATTATACAATCTACAGCTGAGATAATCTACAGTTGCTACTACTCAGTGTTTTCTGGTAGTAATCTGAATCTGAATTGATTGTCAGGTGGAGGTGATGATACTGTTGAACTGGAAGATAATGAAAGTCACATAATTTATGTCTTTATTTATTTTATCCACAAATAAATGGGTTTGAACATTGATACATTATAAAAAGAAGGAATTTTTGTCAACATTTTTAAACAAGCGACTACTTCAACCAGCAATGGGATCTCAACAGATTAAAAAGATATTGTTCATTTCGCATTGACTTTAGTAAACCTTTAAGGTGCTTCACACAGGGGGAGAACCTTTCATAAGGATGACCATCTCGGAAGCACTCCACCAATCAGGTCTTCATGGTAGAGCTGCTAGATGGACGCCACTCTTACTAAGGCGAGGCAAAAAAGCTTCAAATCGAAGCGGTGTTTGATCACAGTGTAGTGTTTTTCCCTATGGTTTTTCCAGAGGATTAGCTCGGTGGCAGTAATGAGCAACAAAGTTCCAACCACTGTAAAACATACAGCACAAGAAGAAGTGGCAGTTTGTCCAAGTAGAGTTGCCATTGCGCATACGCAATTGGGCAGTAGAACCACCTGATAAAAACAGAAGATGCTAGAGAACACGTTTTTGGTTTTTGCCTTTTATTGGGGGGTTAAAACGCGAAACAGCACGTCAGCCCTCACTGAAGAGTCGACTGACAAAGTATTATGCACACTCTACAGGAAGGAGTTTTTTTTTTTTTCACCGAAACACTTCCAGCTTAAAATACCACATTAATGGGAAGCATACAATCGTCAGGGATTCTGCAAGTATTTTTTAATAAGCATTTCTTATACGATTACTTGATTACTCAATAGAAATATTGATAGAATACTCGATTATGACAATAATCGATAGCTGCAGCCCTATATGACATAAAGGATAAAAATAGGTTCCATCCTAGGAAACACAATGTACTAGCTGCCATCCCTATGGCGAGGCATGGTGGTGGCACCATCATGCTATTGTGGTACCATAATACCATTGTGTAGGGTTTATTATGTGGTACCATAATACCTCAGCTGTGTAGGGGACACTGGGTCGGAACTAAAGAATAAAAAAAATATATAAAACACAGAGGTCCTTGAAGAAGACCTGTTTCAGGACCTTAATGAGCTGAAGCATACAGTCAGGATGACATGGACAGTACAAGTACTTCAGGACAAGTCCCTTACTGTCCTTGAGTGGCCCGATCAGACTCAAGGCATTATATTAAACCTATTGACTGTGGAGCCAGACAGAGCTTGATAGAACCTATCTAGAAGAATGGGATACACTGCCCAAACTGCCCACTTTCTTTGCAAGTGTGCAAAGCTCATAGAGACTTACCCAAGAAGTAACTGCTGCCAAAAGGAACTTCTAAAAAGCTTTAAATCAGGAGCCTGTATGCTTTTGTAAATTACAGATTTCAGGTTTTTGGCAAACAAATACAATAGCAATCCAATGCAATAACAATTGTACTGTTCTAGATGTGTTCATACTGCAGCCATATAATATAATTTCTTGCTGGAGCCTTTTCTACCAAAAGAGCCATATTGTGATGATGGAGTATACAATTATCTGTTTCTGGAAGTGAAAAACAACAATACTGATGAGGTACATGTATCAAGGTAAGTTATATGCAGCCTGCAGCACCAGTGCGATTTCCTTTTAATAAATCGTGAAGTTGCTAAAGAACCATGTAGGCAGCAGTTAAGTCTTTCACAATCATCTTACCACATTATGACTTCCCACCTCTAAAAAAACAAAAAAAACTTGTTCTTGACTGCTACTACTCCCACTTGTAATTTTACTTTCTGTGGAAAGTGTCGTTTAGCCTAATCAGTGGCATTAATTATACCTTCTTAATTAGCCACCCATAGTTTCTCTCCAATTTCGGTAACATTAAACTTTCACAGATCTAGCAAACTAGAAGGTTTTTCTGCAAAAAAAGAGAAAAGAATGAAATCAGAGAACATATTTTTTCTCTGTCTGACAGTAAAACCTTATCACTGGGTAAATACACTAATTAAACAAGATAAATGTGTGAAATCAGGGCTTTATAAATTTGAAAAAGAACAGTGTAAAACTGAGATCTCTAAAATAATTACACCTAAATGTCTTGTTTTTATTATTTGTCCAAGTCAGCATTGTTCAGCCAGTACTTTTTTTCTGTAGCAGAGGTTTGTTGGCTTATCATCATTAGTGCTCGACTACACAGCTAGCAATGCTTTCTCATGTGGCAGCGTTGTTTCATGTTGAATTTGCATGGTGGAAGCTGCAGTCTGGCTCCTTTCAGCACAGATGTTGTTTTCTTTGGTTGCAATAAGCCCCCCCCCCCTCCTCAGTTTTACTCCTTTTCACTCAGCTTACAGTTACACCTCAGTCCTGTGAGACAGTCGGGCCAATCAAACGATGTTTACCAGACATTAAGATCACCCGCTTGCCGAGATGAGAGGGGATACGAGAAGTAAGAAAGGAGTGGAAGCAGAAATCAACAACTTTTTGGACATAGATCCTTAATTGTTTTTACTCCATTTTGACATTAATTAGGTTGAAATATACTGAAGAGAGTGTAAGAGAAGAGACGGCTCCAACAGGGAGTTAGAACGTAGACAGCGAGACATTTCTCCAGTGCTTAAATGTCTGTCATGGGCCTCTAAGTGGGCGCTCTGCAACATGAATACTGTGCCTACGGTCTGACAATTAGCATTTACAGAATATCTGCTGGCAGTTTGTTGTTCTATCACCGTAGGTGTCTAAGCATCTTAATGAATGTTGGCCTGTCCATATGCAACAAAATACATTCATATAGATCCAATTTGCTTTGCCAAAGACAATTTGGAGTAAGCATAATTGGTGTTTAGATCTTGTTCACTGGCAGGATTTTTTTTTTTGTTAACATTGGACTGACTGAGTAATTGAGGATGAATGGTTAAACGGACACCAGAGATTAGAGTTTACATTGTGTGTGTGGTTACCCTGGTAGCCCAGATTGGATCTGATATTAAAAAGCAACTTGCTCCATGGAGAAACAGCCTCATACTACTGTAACATACGAATGTAACAATGGGCATCAGTCACATGGATTTGTATGTTAATTTTTTTTACATTAGGTTCATACAATGTTCCTAAAGTGTTTTTAAATCACATAAATGTTTGTATCTGTGTTCTTAGAATGATGAATTTCAATTGTTTGTAAGTGCCAGTTGTTCCTAATTTGCATATGTAAACGCCCTGCAAATGCCCATAAAAGGGCAGGGCCGTGTGCTCACAGAAGTCACAGAAACAAGCTCTTAATAGCCAAACTGAATGTAAACACAGCAAAGCAGCAACTGAAAACATAAGAAAACCCTCAGTAGTTGTGAAGTGCAACACCTGCTGCAGGGAGTGAACAACAAACCTGCTGAAATATTGAGTCCCATCGGCTGTGGATATAATAAAATACCACAAAAAAAGACACATTAGATGCTGTTAATCGTTTAGTGTGCACTGTAACTGAGGTGTAGTGTACAACTGAGCAAATTAAAGGTTTGTTTGCAAATCTGGGGGCAACAAAAGAAAAATCCTAGAGTGGGACAGCCCTGTTGTAGCTGGACCAGAACATCAGGACTGGAATCACACCAGTTCTGTTGTTGCTGTCAGGTGTGGGTCAGAACACACATCCTCCTGTTGTGAATTAGTGCAGGGTTTATTTATTTCAAAAGAGAAAAATAATGATAAAAAACAATATAAATTCTGAAAATGATATTGCAATTTAAATTCTTTGATAATAAACACGTGTAGACATGAAAAAAACACAACACCGTGATTTTTTTGTGCAAATATGTCACCACTGAAATATGTCTGAGAGTGCTCCAGTGTGTTTGAAGATTTTGATCGTCTTACCTAAGCACCAATCCAAGGTAAGAAAACATTGGTGGATGCAGAAATCCTGTTAAAATTGCATAAGTGGGGTTTAAAAACAAATTTATTCTTAGGAACGGTTGGTCAACGAGTCCCAATAACAATTGAAAAACTGAGATTTATTGTGGTGCAGAACTCTCCCAATTGTGTGTTATCCTCAGGGCCTAGGGTTGTTCATGTTGGCCTCACAGTCACAGAACAGTTACTGGGTCTTGTGCATTTTTCAGGCAGAAACTTAAAGAAATAGCTCTGAGCTTAACGGGTTAAGCCACTAAAACACTTGTGTAAGCAAAGGTTGTGTCAACATATGCTTTTCTGTGCTTTAAATCAGCATGCGTTTTTTAATATTAAAGTTAACCAAGACCATGATCTCTCACTGACCTCAACCAAGGGCTTTGGAGGCAGTTATTAAACCAATAAAATAAAGTGACAGTGAATGTTTTTTGCTGATGCATTAAATAAGCATTTTTGCAGAAAAATCAAATATATAATCTCGGCGGCATAACATTTCTTACACAGCACACTGCTGCTGCTAATTATTTTTATATGAACATATTTTTTTGGTGAGAGATGGTCCTGCCTTCTCAGCAACAACTGGATGCTGCTTTGAAACCCTCGTGGATGTTAGTTTTGTCCACTGGTTGGCTCTTGATTGGTCATTCAGATGAGCACCAGTATGCCAAACAACTCCTCCTGTACTAAATAATACAAAGACAGGGACAGGTTGCAATAATCTGTCCTGTCCTCATGAACTGTAGTTTCACTTTCAGACCAAAAATATAACTCTGATACCAAAGTATACTGAATTAAAATGTATTTTTATTCCTAATTAAAAAAAGAGCATTTTCACGATGCCTTCTTTCCATGAGTTCATGTTTTATTTTTCATGAAACAACACACTCCAAATGTCAGTAGACAAACCTACATCATTATCATCACAATAATAACTTTACCCTCTTAACACTCACTGACTGGAAAACTGCTGGAGTGAAAAGTCCACTGCTATATTTGAAACAGAGTCAGTTTATTCTGAATTGAATTTGACAAACTAGAGAGGGTTTAAAAGCACAAAGCCTTTGAATTCAAATACTGTAAAAAGTAAAATAAAATAAAAAAAGGACACCAATACCAGCGCAATAATAGTTCCTTAGTTTGTGATAACATTGTCAGAATCCAACAAACAAAATACTTCCAAGCTTTTAGCATTTTGTTCCCTTAACACTGAACGTTAAGTGGTTAACATGATGATGTTTGTATCGGCCTCCTGCAGCAACATTCTCTTATATTTCTATATTTTTCTGTGAAGAGAGAAAATCAGAGAAGTCAACTACAGATGCACCACTCTTAACCATCAAAATTTGCTCTTATCCAAGTGGACTGAATGATGAATCCCACCCCATAACAAACAGGAGGTAACAGGCCTCATACTCTGTATGAGAGCAGGTGTTGTGCCGTGTACAAACAGTCTGATACAAGCTGTAGAGGAGATGCCACAGAAAAAAAAAAAGCTGACAGAAAAAGAGCTTCAGCAGTAGTGAAATTTAAGTTCTGTTAAATCACCTTAAACAAAGTAAATATGTGATTTTCCAGAGCATCAGTTCTGACATTACAGAGAAGTAAAAAGCAATGTAATTTACAAATGCCACAGCCGCTGAAGGAACATTGCATTTTTTGTCATGCATTTTTTTAGTGATCCTCAACCTTAAATACGATGTTTCCTGGCATTTGACAAGTTGTGGGCTGTGAAAATTAGATTTTTTTTTTCTTATCTTGGTGAGATTGTTCTCCACCACATGTAAAATGTTCTCTTTTGCAATAGAAGAAACAAACATTAGTGAATCCCAAAACCCAATCAGGACTAACACACCAGGAAGAATTTGTTAATATGAACAAATTTTCTTTGATTTTGTTTGTATATGGCTTCTTGCATGAGGCACAATGATTACAATGGTTTCCATAATACACTATGAAAGATGGACTGAGCCATTGATTCTTAAAAATCAGGCCGATGCGGAAGTGCAGAAAAATGCAATACCACCACTAGATGCTGGCTCCAACTGACTTTAGTTCAAATATGGTCATTTTCACGAAATACTTAGTCAGTGCATTTTTTTTCAACAAATCATTCTGATGTCATTAGCTAAGGTTAATGTTTCTGTTGGTCCATCTGAAAAAAAACAAAACAAAACAAAAAAAAAATCACTATTAAGGAGATATTAGGCTTATTGCATTTGTGGTTTCCATCTAAATTTAGCAGCTTGTCATTCCAACATTTGCTAATGAGCACTAAACACAAAGTAAAGTTGGGGCTGATGGGAACGCCATTATTCATTCCAGTAGTGTAACATCATGGTGATAGCTCCTGGTGCAAATGATGTTTTTGTGCCCCCACCCTCACCCTAAACAAGCGTACACTCATGCACACACACACACACACACACACACACACACACACACACCCTCGAGAGAACGGCTATTGTCACATGTAGGATAATGTTACAGGTGACCGGCCACACACTCATCCTGCAAATCAGCCTTTCAGCACCACGGACAGCTCCATATCAACACTTACCTAACAGCCTACCCTGTGCTCAAACTACCACAGCCGCAGTGCTTTTTAGTTTGGGTTTGCTAAACATGATGATGCAACCTTTTCTCATCAACTTTCATCCACTTTCTTATTTTTCTCTCAGGAGAAACAGCTCATGTCACATCATCGCGACTCATCATGACTGACATCTATCAAGGTGATTGGACAAATGATCATTTCCTCCTCCCAAACCAGCCACTCAGCGTTACCTTACCGACCAGAGCTACTGCATTTACAAACAGGGGCCTGTAGTAATTCTGGAGAGCTGCTTTTTTTCTCCCTTCATGGGCCCCTGACAGCGTCTGGGCCCCAGTGCAGGTGCACTGGTTGCACTGTTGATATTCACGCCACTGATACATTCACAAAGATGTTAGGGTATAAACTAAAGTAGTGAAAGAATGTAAATGCTGATGTGATAATGCTGTTACAGTTAAGTCTGAAGTCCACCAAAGGTGTTTCATGTCCTGCTGAGGAGGACTTGACAATTCACATCATTTATTCCATTCTAACAGTTGTGATGACATCATTAATATAAAAAACACAATTAGACAATCACTAAGGCATTTATCTTTTGATGACCTTCTGATAAATTTCATGATCATCCATGTTATATTTATTAAAAAGTGGTGGGCCAACCAATTTGCATTAGTATAGAATAATACACAAAAATCCAGTCATTGTTAAATCTTAATGATGTGCTGTCACCTTATAATATTCTTCCAATGGATTTTTAAAACAGGGAAAATTTCAGCTGCACGCAGCATTGATGGTATTATGATGTTGACGTCGACAGCTATATTAACCACACAGAGAAATATTTATTATAGAGTGAAGAAGCTGAGACTTTATTTATTTATTTATTTATTTTTATGTCTCAAGTGAATGGCTCAACAACACAGCCATAGCCTCGGGCTTTGGTCCAGACCACCGCCAACTGTAGAGACCAGTCAATCAGGTCAATCTTCCTGCAACTGGTGACCAGCAGAGTTCAAAAAAAGCAATAAAACACTTCAGAGTTGATTGACAGGTCTGCTGTTTGAGAATAAAAAACTCTGAATGATAAAACCAAATCCCCATGGCCATACTCATGAGCCCAAATACTCTAAGTATTGATTTTTTTTTTTTTCCCAAAAGACTTGTGAAAAAGAGCTGTGTTCTCTGCTAGGCCTCATGAGAATAGAACAAGACATTCAAAAGTCCTATGGCTATGTAAAATATTTATAACTGAAAACACCACAAGTACAGTAGGACACACAAGTCATGGACTTTAACTTTAACAACAGAAACACGAGTGGAAAAATAAAGAAAAACAGAGTTCTTAAGATTGTGATAGGCCACCTACTGAAGATGACCCCTGGCTAGTACACCCCTCCTTACCAGAACGCCTTCTCACACATGACTGACCCGAGATTTTTACTGCATCCATTCAGCATCCACAGTTCACAGGTTCAGAATCAAGCAAGGTACACAGGAAAGTTAAAAAACAGACAAACTAAAATTTGTTATGATGTCAAAACTGAAGAAGGTAAACTGGATGCCGAGTGCAGGGTTAGATTCTACCTACGGCTTGTTGACTTCGGACTCAACTGTTGTTATAAAGTTAGCTAAAAAGATCTAACTATAGCTCAGTATTGTTGAACTTTGACACATATGTTCTGACTCTCCGAACAGTTATAAAACAATGTCAGCTCTGGAGCTATATTGTTTTGGATATGTTGCACCATGAGACCCTGAATAAAATTGGCGATAGTAAAATGGGCGATGACCCTCAGTCACCTCTGGTCACCGGGTTTGCAGTTCCAGCTGATTTGTCAGGACAGGACACTGAATTTCACCGTTCCACCTTCAGGCTTTAGAGAAATTAAACGTGAGACATCAATGCATGCATAATTTGATAGCTTGTAATTAATATACCTTCAAGAAAAATCTGAGGCATGTTTGACCATTATGTAAAAGCAGTGAGCATTTCAGTCCTAATCCCACCACCATGTAGCCATGCATCCTGCCAGAAGAGCAGAAGGTGCCACATGGGCGTAAGGCTGACTCTCCACCGGTGTTGCTCTTCAACACATGGCAGAAGGTGACCTGAAGGCAGTGAATCCAGATTTGTTGCAGATTCTGCTGTGGTGACAACAGTGAGTAATGTAACAACAATCCCAGTGCTTATGCAGTCTACCTCACCACGGCTAGCTTTGACATACTGCATCTAGATCATTCCCACGCTGGGATTTTTCTGATAGGTTGAAATATTTTCAGTGGCAGGCTTCATGAAATAGTCCATGATGGGGGAATTCTCCTTCAAGACTGACTTGTGGAAATGGTTAGTTGTACGAGCTCTGTATTTTCAAACCAATTAGTTTATGTCATAATCAATCTTCCACCAATTGTTATGCTCAGCTCATTGAAGAGCACAGCAAAGGTGGGAGGAACACAAACAAATACTGGCCTAAACCCTGCGGCTGTCAAACCATGGACACTACATAGAATGGACAGAGCTAACATGGATTCATCCTAAAGCCAGGAGTTTGGCTTTTGAAGGTTTTGTGGAGCCAGAAGTGACCATATTTGGATATGGAGTAAGGAGACAAGTCTGACCACTCGCGTAACACCATGGGTATAGGCCCCGTTGCAAATATTTTTTTTTGTGCTCCCACCCCTGCCCAAAACACAAGCGCACCCCTGCATGCTACACGCAGGCATACACACACACGCGCACAGCCACTCAGGAGAGGCTAGGCTAACGCTACAGGTGATACTACATTTTACACTTACACCTTACAATTTGGGCGGCTGTGGCTCAGCTGGTGGAGTGGGTTGCCTTCGAATCGTAAGATCGTGCGTTCAATCCCCAGCTCCACATGTCAAAGTGTCCTTGGGCAAGACACTGAACCCTAAGTTGCTCCCAATGGTGGCTAGCGCCTTGCATGGCAGCTCTGTAGCCGTGTGTGTGTGTGTGTGTGTTGTAAAGCGCTTTGGGACCTAGCTCAGGTCATGAAAGCGCTATATAAATGTACTCCATTTACATTTTCTCATCAATTTTCATCAGCTTGATTTTTTTTTCTTGCTGAAATGAGAAACGACTCACCTCACGCCATCGCGACTCATCATAACTGAGGTATCAACGTGATTGGACAAATGATCATTTCCTCCTCCCATACCAGCCACTCAGCATCACCTTACCGACCCACCGCAAGCTGTTCCGTTCACGATAATGGGGCCTGTGGCAACTCAGGACAGCTGCTCCTTTTTTTCTTTCTTCATGGGCCCCTGATGGCGTCTGGGCCCCTGGTGCAGCTGCACCGGTTGCACCGTCCATATTTACACCACTGAGTCTGACCCTCGAACCTGAGGTCACTGCTCAAGGTGGATGAGACTCAAATTCAGGCCTTTGAAGCAAACCACTCTCCTAAATCTCCCTCTGTTTGAATATCTACTTAATGATGAAATGATTTTCAGATGAACCACCAGATCACCTAGAAGAAGAGTTGACTTTAGCTAATCACATCTGAATGACTTGTATTGACTGAGC
This sequence comes from Pseudochromis fuscus, assembly GCA_900323345.1. Lineage (NCBI taxonomy): Eukaryota > Metazoa > Chordata > Actinopteri > Pseudochromidae > Pseudochromis > Pseudochromis fuscus. Next base: position 16,933 of record OOFC01042748.1, read on the forward strand.
AGTCAATTGGAGGCAGAGTTTTTTGGAGCCACCAATTTGCATTTTTTTACACTTCCACATTGGCCTCATTTTTGAGCCCTGGTAGTTTCGTCCATGTCTATATACAGTCTGTGCTCTCAACCTAATTTGACCAGGGGTCTTCTATCCATTCACGGTCCATCTCAATACTTGAGATCCAAACATATCTTCACTCACTTTTCCTTGCTCCATTAGTCTAAACCTTTAATTAGGATTGTTTAAGTATTGTTGCCTCCCTCGAAAACTTCTTTGGTTTCAGTGACAAAAAACACAATGGATTTCTATGTTAACTTTGATTTTAGGGACACTGGCCTTTAACATAAGGCAAAGTGAAATGTTTTATCTTTCTAACAGCATGACTGTATTCAGTCACTGCTGTAAGGAGCCACTCTCAGCTGCAGAGAGCAGATGTTTGCATGAATTAAATATTTGTCGAGGCTGAAGTAGGTGGGGTATCAACTGCCAAGCCATTTTTTCTGTCACAGCTGTAAAAAAAAAAAAACTGCAATAAAAAGCACAAAACGTGTAATACCGTACACACCACATACATGGCTTTACATTATTTATCACACAAAAGCATTGAAAATCATTGCTCCAGGTCAGAAGCATCACTGCCAGTGACGATTTTCAGTGGCAGATTCTTGTTATCGTCTATAAAGCGAATGAATGAGAATGGGAAATTGCTTTTGCATGCAGTTACAGTGTGCAATTAGCATTCATGACAGTGGGAGAGACACGCATTCGGAGCGTTATGGTGGACCCCCTGCTGCGCTTGTACATAATTGATGTACCAGAACTCTTAAAATACTCCGTGTTTCAGGCTGGAAAGACACACTGGTGTCATTTAGAGAGCTGCAGTTAGCAGTTGTTGGTAATGTAGCGGACAGACCACAATGAGCTCGGTCCAAGGTCGGGACTTCTGAGGAACTGGAAAATCAATACGTTTGTCTTGTTTCTGGATAGGTGCCACTGTAGGGAATTCTGCTGCTTGTGCATCATGGAAAAAATAAAATAATAAAAAAAAAACCTCTGTGGAAAAAGATTTATTCCTGTGGATGTTCGATTAGAAATTTCCCTTGTGACGCTGAATAAACATCAAAACACACGATGTTAAGATACAACATTTTTATTATTGTCAGTCTTAAATATGAGCACACACTTTTCATCAAGAAAATACATATGAACCAACAATCC